>OVBE01007564.1:0-14504 GCA_900406425.1 Iberis pinnata
TTGTCCAGAAGCAAGCTTGGCCGAGAAGCGAGCTGGGCCGAGAGCAAGCTGGGCCGAGAGAGAGCTGGACCGAGATACAAACTGGGCCAAGAAGCAAGCTGGGCCGAGAAGCAAGCTAGGCCGAGAAGCAAGCTGGGCCGAGATACAAATGGGCAGAGCCTTTAATAAAAATTTCTCCCAATATAGTAGGCCCGAGCCATTCGACCCGATAACCCGAGACGTGCGACCCGTGCCGTGTCGTGCCATGCCAGCTAGTGGCGGCAGCGCAGGCTCGTGTGGTCCTCCTCTCTCACTTTCACCAAACATGGTGTCCCTTTGATACTCACTTGTAAACACTACATGAGTAGGCTATTTATATACCCCTTGAAAAATTTTTTCTCAAGCAATGTGGGATATATTAACTTATGTCGATTTGTTGACTTTTATTGTGTTCAAGTAACACATTTTGACCTCATATTTCTCATTCCATTTAACTCTAATTTTTGCATTAGAATATTCAAAGTTATAGTCCAAAATACAACCTATCCAATGCAATCATAATCCGGAGATTCCGAGCAACGCACTTGCCGGAAAAGTCGCCAAAAAAGTGACAAAAGTCACTTGTTCAAAATTTGAGTTCCAACAATATGAATTCCCCGTGGTAACCATATGTTAGGCTTCTGGTTTTTCAATGGCTCCTTACACGGGAAATCTAGGAATGGATGTGATAGACTCATCTTGGGACACCAATGCTTTTGGTATCTATGTTGAAGACGAAACGATAACCAACAAAATCTAGAAAATGGTGATTAGATACCAAAAAGTACAAGATGTGGAGTTGGCTTTTCTTCATAGAAGTTTGAGAGAATTCCTAGCGACAAAGTAGATATTGATGGATAATGTCAACTATGATGAGGCCGCTACAACATAATTATATATGTATGCGATTTCAATCACCCCATTATTCCAAANCAGAAAATGGTGATTAGATACCAAAAAGTACAAGATGTGGAGTTGGCTTTTCTTCATAGAAGTTTGAGAGAATTCCTAGAGACAAAGTAGATATTGATGGATAATGTCAACTATGATGAGGCCGCTACAACATAATTATATATGTATGCGATTTCAATCACCCCATTATTCCAAAACGTGGAGACTTATTAGAATGTATCTAGTCTATATTAAGGGTTAGATATATTGTTAGTTAGTTAGTTAAGAGGTACTCTGTTATATATACTCTATAATTGAAACAGAGTGAGTTAATTAGAGCTCGAGCTTAGCTCGATTTCTTGATTTTGTTTTCTCTCTTCTTCATCTTCTTTTTCACCAAATCATTCTCATCTTTCANGTGGAGACTTATTAGAATGTATCTAGTCTATATTAAGGGTTAGATATATTGTTAGTTAGTTAAGAGGTACTCTGTTATATATACTCTATAATTGAAACAGAGTGAGTTAATTAGAGCTCGAGCTTAGCTCGATTTTTTGATTTTGTTTTCTCTCTTCTTCATCTTCTTTTTCACCAAATCATTCTCATCTTTCATCATTCTCACCTTCTTCTTCATTCAATCCGCCGCCATTTTCTTTGAGTTGTTTGTATCTTCAACAATGCCGAAACGCATATGTAAATCGAAGTATCGTACTACAGATTTACCTGAAAACAACTCTTCGACTCATCGCGAAACTCAATCTAATGGATATGATCAACATGATAACTCAAGATCTTCCTTCCATGATGATATCATTCGAACTCCTCCGATTCAGAATCAACATCAAATATCACAGATGTTTGAAATCTCCGATTCTCCATATAATTTTCACAGTCCCTATCATCTTCTTAGCTCCGATCATCCAAGTTTAACCCTAACTTCTGAACTTTTGGGTGGATCAAACTATGGAATATGGATTGTTGCAATGACTCTTAGTTTTGAAGCTAAAAACAAATTGGCTTTCATTGATTGCTCTCTTGTCAAACCAGACAATTCTGATCCTCTATCCAAGATGTGGTGTAAATTTAACAGCATGGTTAAATCTTGGATTATCAGTAGCGTCTCTAAAAATATCTATACAAGTATCTTATACATCAAGTCTACAGCTGATATTTGGAAAGATTTGTACACAAGATATCACAAATGTAATCTTCCAAAGCTGTAAAAATTACGTCAACAAATACATTCACTTCGCCAAAGCAGTATGAGTCTCTCCACATATCATACTCAGACTCAAACCCTTTGGAAAGAATTATACAGTTTGCAGACAACAACAAGGATAATTGAGGATCTAATTGTAAAAAAGGAAACGAATTGTGTTATTGATTTTTTGATGGGATTAAATGATAGTGATAATCACATCAGGAGTAAAATACTTATGAAAAAGACACTACATACACTTTCAAAAGTTTACAACATATTGGATCAAGTGGATTCTCAAAGATTTGCTCGTACACCCGCTCATTCTGGAAATGAACCATCTGCTTTTCAAACCTCTACAAATGAATATTCTGCAAATGCTGCCAATGGTAATAATCCAATTCAAAAACCTAGGCCCTATGCACTCATTGTGAAAAGGTAGGCCACATTTTGGATAGGTGCAATAAGAAACATGGATTTCCTCCAAGTTTCATCTCAAAGTACAAATCTACTAATCAACAGAAATCTGCCATTTTTCAACTACCTATTCAAACTAATATGTCTCTTAGTAATGAAGTTTCAGAGACTCAATCTTTCAATACTCAGGACCAATCTATAGTTCCTTTATCAACCACTTTGAGAAATGATCAAATCCAACAATTCATTGTCTATTTTAGTTATGAACTCCACAACAGTAACATCACACCATCTCATGATGACAATCCGGCTTTCCCTTCTCAATCAATCACAACATCTAATTCAAATGTTTCTGGTACATACCTCACGCTCTATAATTTGCCTTTTCAGTGCATGTCTTCTATATACTCTAAAGTGATAACATGGCTATGCATAATTCTTGGATCATAGATTCAGGGGCAACTCACCATATATCCCACTTATTTTCCCCTTTTACCAATCTTAAACCATTAACTAATATTTTTGTCACTTTACCTACGGGAAAATCAGAGAGCATTATTGACATAGGTTCAATTAAACTAACTGATAAAATTGAATTGATTAATGTTTTACTGGTTCCCAGTTTGTCTCAATATAGATTTAGGATCCTTAGTTAGTCTTTCTTCTGAAAAATATTTTATCAGGATTTTACACAGGAATTGATGATTGGCAAGGGTAAACATATTTCGAATTTGTATTTCTTGGATTTTGGTTCCTTGATTCATGATGCATCTTTTTCTGGTATTCAGATTGCTTTTTAAAAAAACAGCTATAAATACTTGGATAAAAGGTTAGGACATCCTTCTGCATCTAAAATTGATTTGCTTTTTGATGCTCTTTTGTTACACTATCTCATAACAAGCTTAAAGATCATTGTTCAATATGTCCTTTGGCAAAGCAAAATCATTNTCTATAAATACTTGGATAAAAGGTTAGGACATCCTTCTGCATCTAAAATTGATTTGCTTTTTGATGCTCTTTTGTTACACTCTCATAACAAGCTTAAAGATCATTGTTCAATATGTCCTTTGGCAAAGCAAAATCATTTATCATTTCCTGATTCTCTGCATTCTTGTAACTTTTCAATTGATTCATATTGATGTTTGGGGTCCATATCATGTTTCTACTCATGATGATTTTCGTTATTTCTTGACTTTTGTTGATGATTTTACTAGAGCCACTTGGATTTATCTTTTAGAAGAAAAATCATATGTGCAAAAAGTTTTTCTAAATTTTATTTTTCTTGTTGAAAACCAGTTTAAAAACTTCTTAAAGATGTTGGAAGTGACAATGCTCCTGAGTTTTCTTTTGTTGAATTATAAAAATCCAAGGGTATCATTTCTCATCACTCATGTCCTGAAACTCCTGAAAAAATATCATTATTGAAAGAAAACATCAGCATATTCTAAATGTGGCAAGATCTTTAATGTTCCAATCACATATGCCACTTGAATATTAGGGTGATTGTGTACTCACAACTGTTTTCCTCATCAACAAGCTTCCTTCACCTATTATCAATAACAAAACTCCATACCAATTAATCACATCCAAATCACCAAACTATCACCAACTCGTAATCTTTTGTTGCCTCTGCTATAAAAGTACTTTTATGAAGTCTAGATTGAAATTTGATCCAAGAGCCAAAAGCTTGTGTTTTCTTAAGTTATCCACCTGGATACAAAAGATACAATCTTTTGAATCTAGAAACAAATGTTATCTCTATTTCCAGACATGTACACTTTCATGAAAACATATTTCTTTTTGCTAACACTTCTCTTACTAACACAGTCAAAAATTTCTTCCATGTATCTGCTTCATCATCTCATGTTTCTATCATTACTGATTCATCTCTTAATCTTCCTGCTACTGATTCACTTCCGATTCATTCATCACTACCTTCTAAAATAATCAGCAGACGACTATCTCATTTACAAGGTTACATTTGTCATTCTTCCTCAACTGTTTATCCACTCACAACCTTTTTATCTTATGTTAAACTTTCACCTTCTCATTCAGCTTTTATCAGTTCTCACTCTTTTATTCCTAAACCGTGTAACTATCATGAAGCCAAAAAGTTTCATGAATGGTGCCATGCAATGGATGTGGAGTTGCAATCATTAGAAAGGCTACATACTTGGGATATTTGCTCACTTTCAGCTGGTAAGGAAATTATAGGTTGTAAATGGGTTTACAAATTAAAGTTTAATGCAGATGGCTCCTTGGAAAGATATAAAGCTAGATTGGTTGCTAAAGGTTACACTCAGCAAGAGGGTATTGACTTTGTAGATACTTTCTCACCAGTTGCTAAAATGGTGACTGTTAAAATGTTTCTCTCTTTAGCTTCAAAGCATAACTGGTTTTTGCATCAACTTGACATCTTCAATGCATTCTTGAATGGAGATTTAAGAGAGGAGATTTATATGGATTTACCTTCTGGTTATTCCTCCTGCAAGGGGGATTCTTTGCTATCTAATACATGTTTAAAACTCAATAAATCAATCTATGGATTGAAACAGGCTTCGAGGCAATGGTTTCTTAAATTCTCAGAGACTTTACATTTATGGGATTTCAGAAGATAATTGGTGATCATACTCTCTTCCTCACAGTCACAGACACATAATTCACAATAGCTCTCGTCTATGTTGATGACATTCTAGTTGCTAGCAAGAGAAAGGAGGATGTAGATGTCTTTCTTTCTCAATTACATACACATTTTAAACTCAAAAATCTTGCTGAGCCAAAATACTTCCTTGGATTGGAGATTGCTCGTTCTGCTAAAGGGATTTCTGTTCGTCAGCATAAGTATATCCTTGAAATTATGACTGATTATGCTTTACTTGGTTGTTGTCCATCTTCGGTACCAATGGATCTTAGCAACAAATTATCTGCTTCCACAGGAACTCCATTGGAAAATGAACAATCCTACATGCGTTTGATTAGAAAGCTGATGTATTTGACAATCACCAGACCTGATATCTCATTAGCTCTCAACAAATTGTGTCAACTCATTTTCTACATTGTTCAATCGGCTAATGCCCAAGATGGGGTTGCTTAATTTATGTTGCCATCTTGAGGGGGACTATTAGAATGTATGTAGTCTATATTGTGGATTAGATACATTGCTAGTTAGTTAAGAGGTACTCTGTTATATATTGAAACAGAGCGAGTTAATGAGAAAACACTTTTACATTTTCTTCGAATAAGACTAATTCCGAGAGATACAGAAGTACCCATACATGATACAAGGTCATCCCACTAGATGAGGCATACCGCCATTTCTACACCAAGAAGAAGGTGATGGTGACGTATTCATTACCGAAAATAGACAACTCTTTCACATGTAATTCTCCCAATAAAAATATTAAGTAAGTTAAGATCTCGAAAACTTTTCCATGGTTGATTCCTNGTACCGCCATTTCTACACCAAGAAGAAGGTGATGGTGACGTATTCATTACCGAAAATAGACAACTCTTTCACATGTAATTTTCCCAATAAAAATATTAAGTAAGTTAAGATCTCGAAAACTTTTCCATGGTTGATTCCTTGATCCGAATATGTTTTAATGAGAACATCTACATATTAACGAGTCACGCAAAGTTTCCATTGCTTCACGGCTTCGTTTAACCGAACTGGAACCTTGTTAGACCAGTCACTAAGATCAGGTAGGCCTCCGGTCAATGCAAGAAAATTGAGACCTTGTGAATCCGGTGTCCTCTTCCAGCTAACCTACAACAAAGGATAATCCGCAAAATCATTTAATATCAAATGAAGGATGAAGATGAAATGTGTTGTTACACTTACTTCTCCGGGGAATGCTTCTGACATGATCTTGATAGTAGAATTCAACTTCCAGGCGGAATCATCTAACTCCAAATGCGGTTTCCCATCTGCTACAACTTGTTCTGTTTCGATTCCCGCACAATTCACCATAATGCGACCATTAGGCATCAGCCTACTAGCTAGATCGTGCCATATTGAAACCTGCATAACCTCAAATTCAAAGTACTCTTTTGTAGAAAGTGTTTACAACTGTTCTAAAGTACCTGTTGTAACTGATCTAAAACCTTTCCATTAGAGAACAAATCAACAATGATCCCTAAAAGCAATGACAAAGCAATCCAAGAATTTATACAATAACCATCATTCATTAATTAATAGGGGAATCTCACCAGCATATTTTTCTGAAACACTGTGAGAAGGAGAGAGAGCATCATCTACATGAACACAAAGTCTACCACCTTTTGTTGTCGGTTCCTCGAGCTCAGACAGCCCAAGATAGTCTCTAGCTTTCTCAATCAACTACTGTCCATAAAGGAAACCACAGTGAATCCGATATGCAAATAATACTCTAAACAAAACTGATGTTTCAAGACAATCTTACATACAATCTCATCAATTTCCCAGCCTTCAAGTTGCATACAAGGCCACAACTCAAGGATTAATCTTGCAGCTGTTCCACCACCCTAAAACCACATAATTGCCACAATTCTATTCTTAAACAATTTGACAAGATAACATAAGAGTAACTTCTCACCAAGCCATAGATTGCGATGGGTCCATTAGGGATAATAGGAGGCAAACTTGCAAACTCATCCTGCAACAAAATGTTGATAGGTCTAATATTAAAAAAAAAAACCACATTAAAAGCTATGTCATGGAGAATTAAACATACCCAGTATGACCCAGTCCAATTCTGGCCTCCTTTATGGATAACACTATGAACATTTCCTAAATAGTGAGAAAACCAGGTAACTATCAGAGGATCTGATATACCAAAAAGAGGAATTAGGGTTTTAAAATCTCACTAGTTGAATCAAGGAGAAGATATCTGGAAGCAACTGTATCGACTATAACAATCTCATTGTATCTGCTTCTTATGGCCGTCAAAACCCAGTAGTCTTCTTCTTCTTCAGTTCCTTCCCTGTCAGATTCTTGTCGGATTTGACTCTCACTTTGCTTGAGGCAAAACGAAATCGAGAATCTGAGTTTATTCAGAGAGGGGTTTATGAACATGGGTTTTGAAAATGGGGATGATTTATATGAAAGGAAGAAGCTTTCGTGGCGTGGAAATGAATGTAGGCATGAGATCGCCATGGAAGTTAAAGCTGCCATTTCTTTGCGTCTGAAGGCTTATCCTCATCTCGGCAGTATATATATGCTTTGTAACGGTAAGTATATTGACTTTACAAACGGCATCATTTCTCATTCTTTTTTTCACCAAATAAATGAGAAATTATGGTTAAAAAAAAGGTTGACAATTTTTCCCCCGAACAATATCAACCCATGCTATTTTCTTCTGAACTTTTTGCCTCATCAGTATACTACACAAACTACTCGATTTTTAGAAAACCCCCNCTCATTCTTTTTTTCACCAAATAAATGAGAAATTATGGTTAAAAAAAGGTTGACAATTTTCCCCCCGAACAATATCAACCCCCGCTATTTTCTTCTGAACTTTTTGCCTCATCAGTATACTACACAAACTACTCGATTTTTAGAAAACCCCCTAAACTTAGGATTTCTCTTTAGATTCCCCCACAAATCAATTTTAGAGAAAAATCAAGTCCGAAAAAGTCCCGAATCAGAAGGATTTAGGGCTTGGGTTTAGGGCTTGAGTTTAGGTTATTTTTCGATTAAAGGTTCTTAAAAAGGGGAATTTTGAGAGCTACCGGAGAAATCAAGCCCTAAACCCTTCTGATTCGGGACTTTTCCGGACTTGATTTCTCTCTAAAATTGATTTGTGGGGGAATCTAAATAGAAATCCTAAGTTTGGGAGGTTTTCTAGAGAATCGAATAGTTTGTGTAGTATACTGATGAGGCAAGAAGTTCAAAGAGAAATAGTGTGGGTTGATATTGTTCAGGGGGAAAAAATCGTCAACCCTTATTTCTTTTAACAAAGTTTGTTTGTATTTAAGAATNAGGACTTTTCCGGACTTGATTTCTCTCTAAAATTGATTTGTGGGGGAATCTAAATAGAAATCCTAAGTTTGGGAGATTTTCTAGAGAATCGAATAGTTTGTGTAGTATACTGATGAGGCAAGAAGTTCAAAGAAAAATAGTGTGGGTTGATATTGTTCAGGGGGGAAAAAATCGTCAACCCTTATTTCTTTTAACAAAGTTTGTTTGTATTTAAGAATAAAGAAACGTTCTTGATTTGATTACTAGTTTATGGAAGTGTCACTTTGTAGAATTCGTATTGGAATTGTAAAACTCCATTTTTTATTTGTAATTGTATAATCGATGGAGGCTTAATTTGTGTCTCTTCTAGTCATTTTAGGGAGGATAAAGAAGGGTACGTGAGTTAATTTTGTTATAGACCAAAACGACGTCGTTTGGTTAAGTGAGTTTAAATTTTTTAAAACAACATCGTTTATACTAATCAACATGTAATCCTAATCAGCACCAGTTAACACTGGGTAAAGCATTGTTAAACATAAATCGGATTTGAACACCGTTTATAAAGTTTGGGAATGAAATGATCTTAAAAGAATAGTTTAGGATGGTTTAGGCATTGACATAATGTCCATATATGAAAATCCACAATACAAATTTTTGAGTATGAATTGACCATTTTCCCCCTTTTGCAACTGGTTGAAGAAAATTTTACCGGGTCTCATTTCAAAAACACAATCGGTTTTTGTCAAAGGACTAGTGAATTCATATAATATCCTTATAGCCCAGGAAGCCTTTCTTGCCCTTATTTCCAAAGATCGGTGTATGAAGGATATTATGACCATCAAGACCGATACGAGTAAAGCATATGACCGTGTCAAATGGAAATTATTGCATGATATAATGATCAAAATGAGATTTGCGGATAAATAAGTCTCTTGGATTATGATTTGTGTGACTATAATCTCATATCGAGTGCTCATTAATGGAGAGCCGAAATTATTTATCAGACCATCGTGTGGCCTAAGAAAAGAGGATGGTTTGTTTCCATATCTGTTTATTCTATGCATCGCGAATCTAAATTTTGATTGAAAGTCTGCGGAAACTCAGTGGCATTAAGATGGTCATGGCTTGTTCGCCTTTATCGCATCTTCTGTTCATTGATGATAACCTCTTATTTTGTAGAGCGTTACTCTCATAATGTGATACCATTGCAAGCATCTTGTTTGGTAAACATGTTACAACTTATGAAATACTGTTTGGGTATTAACAAGGGTGGGGGAGTAGGCCGATACTTGGGAATCCCTGAAAATCTAAAGGGTTCTAAGGCTCAATTTTTTTCTTATGTCCGAGATAGGCTTATTGAATTAACAGATGGTCAGCCAAAATTATTTCCAAAGGTGGAAAAGAGATTATTATTAAATCGGTGGTACAAGCCCTACCGACCTATGTTATAATTTGTTATCGGCTACTGAAGAAGTATTCTCTAGAAACTTACTAGTGCAATTACGAATTTTTTTGGAGTGGAAAATCAAGATCAAGGGAATTCCCTGGATTTCTTGGAAAAAAGCATGCCTACCTAAGAAGTTGGACGGGGGGAGGGGAGGTTGTGTTTTGGCTACATATTCCTGAAATTTTTTAAATAGACCTTCTTGGCTAAATAATTGTGGCGTTTGGTACACCAGCCAAACTCTCTTCTTACGAAGACGCTATTTTAGTGATCAGCTACCCTTAAGACAAAAAGTCAAACCGACCATCTTATGGGTGGCAGAGTATCTAGGGCATGCGATCCTTACTATCAACTGGGCCTTGTCGCACTATTGGAAATGGTCAGAAGAGTAAACTGTGGCATGATAATTTACAATTTTTACAGACCAAAACGACGTCGTTTGGCTAAGTGAGTTTACGACTTTTAAAACGACATCGTTTATACTAATCCACATGTAATCCTAATCAGCACTACTTAAGGGTGGGTAAAACAATGTCAAACATAAAAGTCAGATTTTAGCACCGTTTATAATGTTTGGTAATGAAATGATCTTACAAGAATAGTTTAGGATGGTTTAGGCACTTACATAATGTTCATATATGAAAATGCATAATAGGAATTGTTTGGGTATGAATTGACCACCCCCCCCCTTTGCAACTGGTTGAAGAAAATTTTACCAGGTCTCATTCAGAAACACAATCGGCTTTTTTTAAAGGACGAGTGATTTCAGATAATATCCTTATGGCCTAAGAAGCCTTCCTTGCCCTCAATACCAAAGATCGGTGTATGAAGGATATTATGACTATCAATACCGATACGAGTAAAGTATATGATCGAGTCAAATTAAAATTCTTGCATGATATAATGGTTAAAATGAGTTTTTCGAATAAATGAATCTCTTGGATTATGTTTTGTGTGACTATAGTCTCATATCGAGTGCTCATTAATGGAGAGTAGAAAGAATTTATCAGACGATCTTATGGGTGGCAAAGTATTTAGGGCGTGTGATTCTTACTATCAATTGGGCTTTGTTGCACTACTGGAAATGGCTAGAAGAGTAAAGTATGGCATGATAATTGGGTTCTTGGAGAGTACCCTTGCTCACCCATCCATAAACCTTTTTTTGGTATTCATCCACATTTTTGTGTAGCTGACTTATTACGGGATGATGGAACAACCTGGCGCGAGCCAGTTTTCCATTAGGTGTTATTCTTTGGAGATGATGCATCACGAATACTCACTCTTAGAACATCGAGATTATTGGAAGATGGTTTATGTTGGTAACATACAAAAATGGTCAGTATACTGTTAAGTCCGGTTACGAGAAACTAGCGTCTACTCTTGAAAACGAGTTAACTTTCTTCACACAACTACCATCAACAAGTGAGCTTCAGGAAAATATGTGGTTTTGGGAGTACCACATAAGGTGAGGTATTTTTTGTGGCAGATCATATGAGGCACCCTTGCCGTTAATGGCTAATGAAATGATAAATCATGTGTTGTTTACATGTCTCTGGTTAATTTAGACATGAACCTTGTCCACAATACCTACTGCTTCGAGTATTTTTTTCATCAGTAAAGCTATTGGAGAATATTCTATACATAAACTCCTACCACTCTGGAGGTCAAGATATGACATATTTAGTTGACAAAATTCCCTCGATTCTTTGGTACAACTAGAAAGCACAACATAACAAGCTCTTTAATAATCGAATAATGGAGCCACCAGATATTATAGAAATCACGTTTAAGGAATTTTCATAATGGCTAGTGGCGAATCGTCAAATCGTAGGAAAAGAGCCAACATGGAACCTTGACGTAGTTAAAGGACATGATATTTTGAAAAAAAAAATATATATATATATATATGTTAATGTTTGTTTTATGGACGGATCCTAGAAGATGGACGAACCTTTCTACAGTCTTGGGTACTTCTAATGCCATAGGGTAATGTAGACTGTTTTGGGGGATGAGGTCTACGTGCGGATATATCCCTTTTACACGTTGAACTTGTTGGTCTCCTATGGGCTTTACCTTACTTATATAAGCTAAATCGTTCTTGCATCATCGCTTTTACATATTTCATAGTTTTGATTAATATGGTTACTAAACCCTTTGAATGGCCAATTTTCGCGTAAGTATTAACCAGTACAAATCCGAATTTTCATATACAATATTGTCCATGGTCATCCAGTGAGAAAACGGATCTGTTGGCATGCACATGACGTCAACATAAAAACATCCTTTTGGACATATGGTAGCTCTGTTCCACTTTGGCTTTCTAAAAATGTTGATGTATTTTTGTAAGGGTTGACGATTTTTTCCCTCCTGAACAATATCAACCCACACTATTTCCCCCTGAACTTCTTGCCTCATCAGTATACTACACAAACTACTCGATTCTTTAGAAAACCCCCCAAAATTAGGATTTCTCTTTAGATTCCCCCACAAATCAATTTTAGAGAGAAATCAAGTCCGGAAAAGTCCCGAATCATAAGGGTTTAAGGCTTGATTTCTCCGTTAGCTCTCAAAATTCCCCTTTTTAAGATGTCCTTGGACCGATCGAAAGAGTATAAACAAGGAACAACAATACCATAGTCAGGGAATACTAAACCAAAGACATGAAGAGAAATACCAATCTCGATTAGATAAAACAGCGATCAACATATGCCTTGCAATAGGAAGAGTCACAAACCAAGACCCATCCACAAAACTCCAAGCAAGCCAGGGTGAAAACAAAATAACCACAAACTAGAGAATAGGAAGCCAAACAAACTACCCAACAACAGAAATGCAATCCGCCATCAACCATATCTAAAGCGATTTCTCAACAAAATACATCGACCTAACATCACATAATCCAAATATGCAAAGCAACCATCACGAGGAGCCAAACCTCCGAGGAGAAGCCCTAAAGCATGAGTCATAGCAAGTCACATAGAATGAAAGTTGACACCAAGGGTGGATGAAGCAAATGACAGTCGTGACCAAACAACTGTGAAAGAGAAAGGATATCCACCGCCAAGAGAAAGGGACATTGACAGAGGAAGATCCCCAACACCGTCAGTTGAGGAGATCGGCATCCACCTACCACCGATGACGACGAAATCCACACCTAACCTGTAACGCCCCAAAACCAGACTAGGATTTAGGAGTTAGCTCTAGACATTCTGGAATCGTTACGTGGATGCTCATAGATGGCCAGCCGAGGATTCAAGGAAAGAACCATGCATCAGAGTTGTCCAACTACGAATAACCTTCTGGCCGATCTCAACATAAGGCTTTTTAACCCGTTCCAAGAACGTGCGTTTTGTTAGCCGAGAGTAGGCTATTATTTGATGAGAAGCAATTTTATTCAAAAATATATCTTTATTTATATTTGAAACTACATAGTTAGCTCATTAGAAGCCTAATACTCTATCTACTCCTTACAAAATATAGTACCTTTACATTTACAATAGGAAAGAAAATCGACACCAGTAACCTAAGTTATTTTCACCTTGTATGGTTTCCCATTAAAGTTATCTACAAGACAGAAGGTCTAATGAGCAAATATTTTTCTTAGTAAGTCGAGGTTCCCTTAACATGAATAATAATTCCCGACTCAAACCCAAAATAATAATCAGCACACAGCAAGAAAATGCAACAATCGAAGATATGCAAACACAATTGATATGATATCACCACTTTTTCTCATTATCACCAAGTAACCATGGTCACTGTGTCCAACCCACCTGCCACAATATCTCAATCTACTCATGTGACCTTTCCTCCATCACCACGGGTTTCCATTATACACTTTGCATTATAAGGTCATTACTTATTGTTCGGCAATATGTTGATTTTGATCTGACCAAAGGTGATGTACCAAGAAACTTCTCTACCACACATGCTAGAGTAAGTACAACTACAACCCCATTAGGCTCCAACTGTCTCATTCACGGTACTATTCACTGCATCGCCATGTAGGTCTCAGAAGGTAGCTAACCGTCCCAAGCGAATAGAGATCAGACGTTAACTGCCATCATCGATCGTGGAATGTAGAAATACTATAATCCGCTAACGGAATCACAGATAATAGGTAGCTTATGTCACTCGATCCGGTTATTAATGCATTCTCTGCAAACTTCACTAAGGGAACCCTGAGGACATAACACTCCTGCATCTGAATCCTCATTTTATATTTATAGCTAGTTTTTATTAAATAATCACATACATACTCAACAACACAAATATAACAAATGATTAAAATAATACATACCTTGCATTATCATTTCAAGCATGTAATAATACTACTATGATATTTATTCATAATCATTACTCAACACCATACCTTACGTGCATAACTAAGATATGCATATTCGATAATTATCACAATTTCTAACATGCATCTTTATCACATGCATAATCAATAATCAATATCATGCCTAACGTGCATCACTAACAAATACATAACACAATACCTAGCATTCATCTCTAGCATGCATAACCTAAACAGAAAATTAAACAATCAATCAATCAAGAAATCATTCAAGTAACTATTAAGCATTATAATGGCC
>OVBE01007565.1:228-18317 GCA_900406425.1 Iberis pinnata
ACGGGATAGAGTGAGAAAGTTAGAGAGATAAATAATTCATTGACGACGTAAGGAAAGATAATTATATCGACGGACTAAAAATAATCTTGATCAATGATGTATCTCGTCCACAACAACCTCGACTACCAAAACTACATCAATCTTAAATACATCTCGGCTACTTAATTGTGTGCAAATTAGTGTTAACTTAATAGACGAGGTGAAAGTCAAAGTATCTCGTCATATGGTCAAAGGGCCACGTCGTAATTTATTTTCATATTTCTTATTCTAAATTAAACATAAAACTCATGTCGACTAACTCAAATCATTTTGATCTCGTCCAGAAGTATTGACTTTCAAGGACCGGTTTAACAAATATCATGTAAAAAATTAAAATATTATGATGACTTAAATATATGTAAACTATACATTAGAAACTGAAAAAATTAACATCTTTTAAAAAAAGAAACAAAGAGAGTATGTTCTTTAACATATTAATCCAACGATTAACAGCTTGAAATCATCGACCATATTCGAATGCAGTTACCGCATTTGTATTAGTATCTATATTCTTCCTGATTTTATAATCTAGACTAGACGACTAAAAAATAAGTTATGAGTAAAGAATGTGAGTAAAATAAGAGATAATGACATTCACTAGCATCCTCGCTTTAATTGATTCATGCACTCCAAAGCTCTCGACCAATCAATTTTCTTTTTGTGTCCCACTCTCTCCATAACCAATTAACCATTCTTATAATTTTAGGAGTATATTCTTTCCCTTTTATTCGACAGTCTTCTCCAATCAATGCATGCCGTTGAATATCTACTTACTTTAAGATTCTAAACATACGAAAATTCAAACCAAATATAGTTCTACTAATAATATTTATTAAGATAATACTATTGATTTTGACTAACATAGATTTGGACAATTTCACGATTATACAATTTTGTGGAACATTATATATTTCATTTTAACATATGGATCTGCAGAATTTAACTTTATACCATCATACTTTTTTTGTCAACTTATACCATCATACTTTATGTTTTCAAACGAGGCAATTTTTTCAAAAGGATCAAAAGTTTTATTAAAAGATCGTATAGATCAATATAAATCAGAAGGTGAAGATGGTAGAAAATCAAAAAAATCATAAAGATAATATTTTTGATTAGGATATTTACCATTATGTATAAATATATTGTTTACTTATTCATGTTTATCTTAGTTAGAAAACTAGATTTAATATTCATCTATAAATACCATTGTATATTATAAGTTTTTTTTCCATAAAATTCTATTATAATTCTTTCTAAACATATTTTTATTATTTACTCTCATCAAACTTATCATATTTTATGGTCTAATGGTTTTTTTGTATCTTCTACACAAGGAAGTGATGTTCAAGTATTTTATAGAGAAAAACATCATAGAAAAAAATTTGTTATCCCAACAGTGGGGATCATGTGATAATCATTGTCTCATAACATAAACTCGTAACATTGCTGATCGCTCCAGCTTATGGTCTTTGGTCTCGACTTGTGAGTTTCACTATACTCTGACGGTCAAGTGTGCTATTCTCGAAAGCTTTAGAGGCTTGTTTGCTAGTCCTGCAAATCACCACATGATCTTTTTTCATGTTTTGTCCTCACTCGAACAATTCTCAAAATAACTTCCCAGAAAGTCACCCATCATTAGTTTTCTCCCGCATAAACACGATTAACTGTGGAGTTCTCTCTGGACTGGTGACTGAAAAATAAGTGCAATTTGCATATCAATTATGTTTAAACACTCGTTATGCACACCATTTCTCTAAAACCCGGGGTATTACGATAATTATTTAATTATCCTACCATTCGGTTAAAAAAGAATTTTAATATTGAAATAATTCAAGATTGTAACTTTTTTTATAAAGGTTTTAATATTATTAATTCAGATGTAAGCTCACTACAACTTTTAGCCCATAAACAAAATTAAAACTTTACAACAATCCAAACTGATCCAAAAATGGGTTTATCAGGATAAAAACCATGAGGCTCTAGACATATAATATCTGTTTCAAAACTTGGGGTGGTAGATGATATACTTTTCACATGTAAATTGATCAATCCTATAGATTAAAGCCTACAAATGAAACTTTATTTGAATTTCTAAAAAAGAGGTTAATTAGCAGAATCTTTTGAAGTAATATAGACAATATTAAGTATATCAAAAGTGTATATATACTGATTTAGACAACACTACTTTAGCACGGAAAAACCGAAAGTGGACAAAGGGGAAGGGGATCTTATTATGAAATGTGATACTATTTTTATATGTAAAATATTATTATGTCTATTTTAAACAAAATAGTAATTTTTTATCAAAGAGTAAAAAAAAAAAAAAAAAAAGAGCAAAGTAGGTACTCCAACGGTTCAAAAGTGGCGCCAAATGTAAGATACCGTTAAGTAAAAGACACGTCATCCTTTAGAGCCTTCCGACAGAATACGACACATTGGAGAAAACGTGTCAGACTCATTAAGAAAATGACGGACACGTGTCAAGTCGTGATCTCTGTTTTGACGCGTTTCGTAACGGTCAATCAAAACGCTTTAACCGACCGCACTCCATAAACTTCTTTTATTGCTTTAATTATGTGACCTCTCCTATTATCCCAAGTTATAAGATAAAATATCGATTATTTTGGAAATTATCGGTTAGTTTACATTCTCTCTGTTTTATTTTAATCATTAAAATTAATTATTTTGTTTTAAATGTTTTTTATATATCTTAATGCATATTTTAGCTTCTTTAGTTTTGATTTTTTCACTCATTAATTATTAAAATTTAATAATATGATATATTAATTAACAATAAAATTAAAAAACTTAAGAACTTTTTAAAATTATATGAAAAACCTTGGGAAAATAAATAAATCGACATATTAAACATTTTTTTAGCGACAAACAATTTATAAAGTCTTACAACTTTCAAATAATGAATCTTCTTGTTAATAATTTTTTTTGGGAATTTTTGTCGAATGAAAGTCATTCGAAACAAATGTTCATAAGAAATTGTACTATTAGTTTTTGAAAATGACTCTTAGTTTATCGGATTCCAATTCCATGTAGTTACATTTATATTTATATTTATATTTATATTTATATTTATATATATATATATATATAAAAAAAAAGTTGTTAGAAATCAAATTTTGTCCATCCATGTGTTTTTGTTTCATTTAATTGTGATATTTTCAAAGTATTTGAACTTTATTCTTCATATAAGTATATTCTATAATAGCTCCTCAATGTTATTCACAAATTCATATGGTTATTATTATTATTATTATTATTGTTATTATTATTATTATTATTATTATGGAAAATTTTATATTAATACATTATATGTATTTCAATTTTTCATTTAATACACCGCATATTTGAAAGACCAAAATAATACACCAACTCTTTTATTTATCCAGTTTAATACACAAACTATCAATCATCTACCCATTTTACACGAGTCGGTTACTTGCTGTTTAAGTCACTGTTAAATGTATATTTTTAATAAAACAAACAATTAAAAATTATTACAAATACAACAAAAAATCCAAAAAACTTTTAAAATTACAAAAAAATTCCAAAATAAATAAAAAAAGTTTTTCAAAAAAAATCCAAAATAAATCTATAAAAATCAATAAAAGTATATATTGTTCTTAGAACGTGTGTCATGTCTCATCTAGTAGTTGCTAAGTGTCGTAGCTGATTATGTTATAGTTTGAAACTTGTCTGAAGAGGCACATGTACTCCAACACAGTATGACTTTCCTTATGTGATTTGTCAATAGGAAACGCATGTAGTTAATACAAAAGGTATATACGTAACGTTGGTATATATTCTGCTTATTTTCTTGACAAGTACTTATACCATTTTTTTTTGGTACTTATACCATTAAAGGAAGCTTTTTAAGAACTTGTTTCGCAATATTGCCGAAGCTCGATCGAAACAAGTTTGGTACGTTGGTTTATATGGGCATCTTCTAGAATTCTTCAGATAATTCGATAATATATTATAATTGTAGTGAAAACATGATGTCTTTCTGATATTGGCCCATATTTGAGAAGTTGGGCTCAAATTGTAAAACCCAACATAAATTATATGACAATATATCTTCTTTTTCCGATGGGGGTGAACAAGAACGATCGATTGACTAAATTTTATTCCATACTTCTACAATTATTATCTTCTTTTTTTCTTTCTTTTTTCTATTCTTTTTTTTTGGTAAACCGAGAAGAGGAAGATCCTCTCTCAAATATTATTACGAACTAAAGAAACAATTAAACAATAGTTAGTCGAGGATAAGCAACTCTTCGAACATCATCAAGCAACAAAAACGCTAAATGAGAAGGTATAGACTCAAACATAAAGAACCCAAGGGGTAAAGAAAATGCGTCATTCGCGAGAGCATCAACTAGCTTATTTGCTTCGCGGTAGACGTGTAATATTCGGACAGTCTAGTCTTTTCTAAGGAAACCATGACACAAACGCACCATGAACGCTAGTGGGTGGCAATCCTTGATCCCGTCACGCAAGAATCCCACAACTAGCTCATAATCGATCTCTAAGACAAGTCTCCTATAGCCTCATTCCCAAGCAATGAACAAGCTATAGTAGACACCCCATAACTCAGAAAGAGGAGCTGTACAAACACCAATATTTAAAGAGAACCCACCACACCATTGGCCGTCTCGATCTCGTAACACTCCACCAGCTGCTGCAATTCCCGGATTTCCCCTTGAGGCTCCATCTGTATTAACTTTGATCCAATCCCTTGGCGGAGCTACCCACGCGATTTGTCGTTCCACCCGTCCCGGACAGGCAGGCAAAAGAGCCTTCGCATTTCGGTAACTCTGCATCACCTCTTTAGCTTGATTCTTGAGGAAGCTAACTCTATCTCGCCATAAACCCGAACTCCCAAATACATTAGAACACCTCCACTTCCATGCCCACCAAACGGTTAGCCCAAAAATCACTTCCATGAGTAATCCAATGTCCCAAAGTCATTACCCAAATTTGAGAAGAGCCATTAAAGAATAGATTGTTGAAAGAAGAGTTGTTGAAGATGACTAGGTACAAGTCTCAGCCATATTCCTTTCATCGTTACGCAATCTCGAACCACATGAATAATAGTTTTGTCCCCTTGCTTACAAACTTGACAAAGCGAAGTCCCACTTAAATGTCTTCGGAATCTCTCGGTATTTGTCATGATAGCTTGATGGCCGAGCAACCATAGAAACATGCGGGCTCTCTCTGTGATTGGAGTTCGCCATATACGCATGAAAAAATCACCAACCCTCGGTCTTGGCTCAACATTCACCATGATCCAGTTATATGCGGACTTGACAGTGAATTTGCCATCCGGTCTACAGCCCCAAGACAGAGTATCAACAGCACCCGTAACCTTATCAACCACCATAGCCAAAATCGCACTTAACACATCCCCCGGAATAAACAGAGTAACATTCGGGACTCGCCAACCCCGAACTTGGTCCCATATTTCACTCACTTTAATGCGCAGGAGGTGCTCTGGGACAACCACATTTGTGCATTGGAGAAGCGGTAAATTCCCTACCCATTTGTCAAGCCAAAAGTACGTATTCTCCCCATTACCGAGAGAAATGTGATAGTTAGGGACCACTACCTCCAATATACTTCTAGCAATACATCTCCACGAAGATGACCAAGAACTCTTTGGTTGTAACCAGTCCATAGTATTTAAATGTCGCACCTTATATTTCTTCTTCAAAATCACAGACCATAAGCTTTCTTCTTCAGTAAGTAACCGCCACCCAATCTTAGCGAGTAAAGCTTTATTAATTTTCGATGGTTGCCTAATCCCCAGTCCACCATCAAGCTTCGACACACATAGCTTATCCCAAGAAAGGAGGTGCTGTTTTCGTGGGCCTTCGTGGCTACCCCATACAAAGTTTCTAGCGATACGATCAAGAGCCTCTAGGGAGCTTTCCTGGAGCGCTATTGTACTCATTGTATGGATGGGAATATACGTAAGAACTGATTTTGTTAAAGTAATGCGGCATGCCATAGATAGAAACCGTCATTTCCAAACAGCTAGCTTTGACGAAATCTTCTCCACGGTATCACTAAACAACTCCTTCTCCACCCGACTATGAATCACTGGCAGCCCTAGATACTTACCAAGATTCTGAGTCTGTTTAATGCCGCTAAACGTTGAAATGCTGTTTGCCAATTCCCGTGAAACATTTGTCGAGAAGTGTATCTTCGATTTATCCAAGCTTACTTTTTGTCCCGAAGAGACACAAAACCTTTCCAATACCTGCTTGACCACTCGAATCTGCGAAATCGAAGCCTCCGCAAAAAGAATAAGATCATCGGCGAAACAGACATGGGATAATTTCGGTCCACCCCGGGATAGAGAATTCGGCTTCCACTCATCCCTACCAACTGCCGCATCAATTAAGTGACATAACCTCTCCATACAAAGCACAAACAAGTAGGGGGAAAGTGGATCTCCTTGGCGAATACCCCTCTCTAGTGTAACCCGTTCTATCATTTCACCATTAATCAAAAGAATCATAGAAGGATCCTTCACACAAACCATAATCCACCGAACCCAAGCTTCTGGAAAACCAGCCAAAATTAGTGTATCTTCCAAAAAATCCCACCTAATACGATCATAAGCCTTCTCAAGATCCAGCTTCAATAACATCCACCCTTTCGACCTTTCCTCCTCTTCATTGAATGAACCGCTTCTTGAACCACAATTATATTGTCCAAATTGAGTCTCCCCAGAATGAAACTGCATTGTGCAGGACCAATCAATTTCGTCATTAGCGGTTTAATTCGTAGAACCATCGCCTTAGTAATGATCTTAAACAGAACATTGCATAAACTGATAGGCCTATATTGTGAGATACGTTCTGGTTTCGCCACCTTTGCAATTAAGACAACCAAAGCATCCTTAAGACGGGCTGGTAGGCAACTTATCTGAAAGAAGTTTAACACGAACCAAGAAACGGATTCACCAAAAATATCCCAACATTGTTGATAATAAACCGGTTGAAACCCATCTGGACCCGGAGCCTTATATTTTCCCATACTACGCATCGAGAGCTCAACATCATCAGCCACAAACTCTCTACTTAGAACTGCTAAATCTTCAATCGATAGAGCCGAGAAACCCTCCCCCGGAAGCTTCACGAAGTGCTGGTCCAAGTCAGCCATAGAATAAAGTTTCTTACAGTAGTCGGTAGCTAGTATCTCAATCTCCTTCTTCTCCGAAACTAAACCACATGTATCGTCTTTAAGATACTCCATGCGATTATGTTTTCGACGTATAACAGTGGACATATGGAAAAACTTGGTATTACGATCACCTTGAGTGATCCACTTATCCCGCGATTTTTGATACCAAAGCATTTCTTCTTGCGTAAGAACACTCTCCAACTCACAAAGCAACTGCTCCTCACGATGAAGCAATGCTTCAGATGGGGAAATGAGTAGTGAATCTTGAACTCGCTTAATACCAATTTCCAGCCTCTCCTTCTTCTTATTAACATTCCCGAAGACATCTCGGTTCCATCTTTGTAGACAGTCTTGAAGCCGTACTAGTGCTTCACTTGTAGTTATATTTTGTCTCCATGATGAAATAAGAAGGTCCTTGAAGCTAGGGTGCATCATCCAAGCCGCTTCAAATCTGAAAGGTCTCCGGCGTGGATCAAGACGCACCACTGGCCGTAATTGTAAATACAACAGGGAGTGGTCCGAAGCAAGAAACGGTAGGTGAGTAATCGACGCTTCTTGCCACTTCAACCTGGCTTGGCCACAACATAATACTCTATCCAATCGCTTGGCCACAAAGGTATGAGTTTCTCGGCCCCTTTTCCACGTAAAGCAGCTACCGTGAAATTCCATGTCAATCAGCGCTAGCTCATTGATCCATTCCCCAAACAGAATCGAATCTAGAGACAAACGACCATTCCCACCCGTCCTCTCGTCCGGTCTCACAATCGTATTAAAGTCACCACCAACCAATACCGGTTCATGTATAAGTTGAATGGCTGTCTTCAAAGGCTCCCATAAAGAGTTTCTACGAGCCGCTGTAAGAGACGCGTAGACGAAAAAAAAAACGTGCAAAATATCTAAACCATTTTCCCATCGAACATGAATGAATTGATCCGAAGCTTCCTCAACCCGTACCTCGCCTATACCATATCTCCATAGAACCCAAATACCATCACTTTTCCCGACTGCATCTACTCGAGTCGAATGCTCAAACCCCAAGGATTGACAGATCATCACTACTTGATCTCCACCCGCGTGGGTTTCAAATAGAGCAAGCATATCCGTATGATACCATTTCAGAATATAACGTATAGATCTCCTGAAGTTGGGTTTATTAGCCCCCCCCCGAAAATTCCAAAAAAGGCAATTCATCATAATCATCAAGTAAAAGCAAAGAACTACCGGGGCAAATTCTTAAAGATCCCCTAACTCCATATGACTCGTATCTTGTCGAATGGGGTCAACCTTATCATCTAATACTACTGTCTCAAGTGTCCCCTGGTTCATATTTAGTGTGAGAACAACCTCTCCTCCTAAGCTATGTTCCATGGACTTCGACCCATCACTTTCTACCACATAAACACAACCGGGCCGAGACACGGAAGCCGGATCACCTCTCAAACGCTTCCCACTAAGGCTCCGATCAACATCCCCTCCTACGGGTCCAAATACAAGACCTCTTGTTGGTTTGTTTCCTTTACTCATCTTCACCACACTCCCACTCTTCACCTGACCTTTATTACTTGACCTTACACGGTTCAATTTGCCTCCTCTCTTTTTGATATAGACTTCCCTAATTGAGCTCCAAAGGTCACTTGCCCAACAGTAGGTGAAGTCTTCAACTTCACTTGCTCTAAAGATTTATTCTCTTTCCCTACAACGCCTTTGTTACTAATCTCCACCACCTCTCGGCTCATTTGCTCCTTCTCAAGCCCCGAGAAACTATTAGTGACCACAAGTGCTCACCCATTCTCTTGCCCAGTTATATCCTTCAAGTGCTCCCCAACACTATTCCTCACAGTCGTGACTACAGTTCGTGAGACAGTAGCCGGCTCCTTCCCCACACGGCGTCCTCCTCTTTGAACCAACTGGAACCCATCACCATCTCGGCTATTCTCGGGTAAAGCCTCCTTTTAAATAGCCTCCTGCTGTGAACCCGTAACACGGTCACTTACCAACTTCGAACATGCTTGCGCCGCATGTCCAAATATCCCACACAGTGGGCAAATGTTATAAAGACCTTCATATGCTACCAAATACCGCTCCCCATTAACCATCACCGAGCCTTTTAAGGGTCGACGTAAGTCTACCTCCACACAAACCCGAGAAAAACGTCCTCTTTCAAAATGGAGAGTTGTTAGTCCACTTTGATCGGTGTTCCCAATCCTTGAGCTATTCCTTTCATAATCTCCTTATGATAAAAGTTCATCGAGATATTAGAAATTCTTGCCCAAACCGGAGTTGTTATAATATCATCCTGCAAAGGATCAAAGGTTGGTGTCCATGCTTGAACCATCAAGTGACTTCCAAACGCTCTCCACGGACCACCAGATGGAGCCGCTAGATATCCGTCCTCAACTTTAAAACGAACCATAAAGAATTGCCTAGGAAAGTCGATCACATACATATTTCCTTTCGGGCGCCATAGTTCCTTTAATCTCCTAGTCATATTCGGGATAGACACCATCCTCCCCAACACTTTCACGATCATGCATCTCTTCCACAAACCATTCATCGCCTCGATCACATCCTGACCAATTGAGATTACTGGCTCGCCATCTACACCACCCGAAAACGTCACTTGAACTCTAGCACGCACAAACTCATCCTCAACAACAGTCTCGGGATTCAAAACACCACCACTTGAAGTTTCTGTAACCTTGCTAGCCCACGTCGAATCCCGAGCACCCGGCGGATCCCCAGGCGGCTGGTCTAGCATCTCCGCATCACTCATGATTCCAATCCGGCCACCGTTAACACTTCCAGCCGTGCCGGCGATAACACCTTGTGAGACACTCATATTAGGGTTTTGAATGGTGATTTTCCTGATTTTTTTATTGTAAAATAAGTCGATAAACTACAAAATAATTGTGTAGAAATATGGGTACAACATGTGAGATTTGAAATGGTGTTGGAGTATCGAAAAGATAGGAACTTAGCAAATATGCTATGAGGTCGGCTGAAACCACTTCAGTTAACGTAAGTCCTCCCCTGTGGGAAAATCTAATTGGATTTGGTTTTGATTTTATATATTCTAATGCATAAGATTTTAATTGAGACTTGTGTTAAGTGTGAGTATTTAAAATATTGTTCATCTAATAAAAAGAAACACACCAAAGAAAAAAAAGAAGAGATTTTCGGATCTAGAAAAGAAAAGAAAGAAAATAGTTTCGTCACGGTTTACTCAAAAAAATGTTTGGAGGCTCAAAAATGCTCCAATCTTGTTGAAATTTCTAGGGAAGCTTCTTTACTCATTGTTTTCCAAACTAACGGTGGATATTGAGTTTTAACAATTGGCTTGTGAGATAATCGTGTTTATCGTGGTTATTCGTTGTCCTTGCGATTTTAGATTGTTGCAGGAGATGTCTTGAGAGTTTGGAAAATCTGACAGTGAAATCTTCTTCGATTAAGCTGAAATTTTGCTGAGATAATTGTATAGTGGAGGTGTGATTTTTTTACCGGAATTCGAGTGAACTTAAGGTCCTTTGGTACTGCATATTTCTAAATGATTGTATTGCTCTTTGTGTATTATTTTATCGTGTTGAAGATTGATTTTTGGAACCTAAGGCTCTGAATTTTTTTCTTTTAGGGGAGGCAAGACGTAGTTGTAATTCATATTCATTTACATAGTGGAATTATGAGTGGATTATGGTCTTGTGGTTTTTTTTTTTACTTTTCACATCGAGAAGTTTTCCAATTAAAATAACTTGTCATCTCATTTACTTTCTACTTTGATTCACTATGACCATCATCTATCAATTATTTCTCACAGGTTTACACAAGTAGAAAAACTTTATTTTGTTGTGCCATAATGCATTGTTTCCCAACAAAGTAGTATTAGAGCTTTGGATTTGGTTATAACTTTGGGTTATCAGTTTAACTTGTGTAAATGATTGAAAATATGAGCTTAATGATAAGTTTGAATGATGCTAATTATAATCTACGGAAAAGATGAAAATTTTGCTTTTTGTGAAGAAATTCCATGTTCATGTTTTTCAGGAGACTAAATCTGTTGATAAAACCAAAGATCATTGGAAATAGGGAAGTAAAAACAGGTAATTTTACCCTACTCTAATCAGGCCTTAATTAAGGCTGCCTGTTTTTCTATCCAATATTACAAAAACCCGTTTGGGTAAAGTCTTGGTAGGATAAACTCAGAACATACCCTATATCATATGGTAGCCCATGGGTACCCTATTCAAAATGCAATTTTATTTTTTGTTATCTAGAACTGATTTTTGATATGTGATTTTTTATATTGCTGATCATTTTGGTAAAAATAATTAAATTAATGGATTTTATTCTTTTTCATAATTAAAATCACAAATATTAAGTTATAGAATTATATTCAGTATAAATTTATATATTATAGTCTAAAATGTCATTAAAATTATCAAATAATCTAAATATTATAGAATTAAAAGGAACAATTTAAACATCATAACTTAACAAACAAAAATTAAGATCCTATTATAGATGTTAAAATCAGAGACGATAACACAAGATGATCTCATGACCCGGAGCTACTTGTCATCCTTGTTGCATCTTCATTTTCATCGTCAAAATAGTCTTCAATCTCACCTAAAATTTAAAGATACATATTAGTAAAATATAATTTCACAAAAATAATTTATTGTTATTTTTACCTTCAAACTCTGCAAAACCACGAAGCCAATTACGAGTACAAAGTAAAGCTTGAACGTTTTTTGTAAGAAGAAGGTTTCTGAAAGGACTCAACACTCGACCTCCAATACTAAATGCAGACTCGGATGCCACTGTAGTGATAGGAATGCTAAGTATATCGCACACAAGAGAAGCCAAATCACCATAGCGTTGTCCATTGTTTTTCCAAAAGTTTAGGACTTCTACATCGGTAAAAGACCTCAACTCTAATCTAGGCTCATCTAAATAAGTATCCAAATTCGACTTGACATTATCTAAACACCAGGTCGGATGCTCTTTTCTAGTTCAAAAAGATCCTGCATAAATTATCATAATAACATACAAGAGTTATCCCAATATGATTTAACTACTATCTACATTCATGTTACATTGTATAAGAATATCATCTACATTACGTACTGCCATGTGATTCATCTGAAGTTGTTATATAAGTTAAATACTAAGAAATACTTCAGACATCTAAGTCACTTGTTAATTGTTATAAATACTTATGTAATTAAGATCATCATCCAATGGTGATTCAGTAAGAATGTCATGTGAAGTTGATGTGGCCGAAAAATTAGAAGAAGAAACCCAAGATTTGGTTCTATGTTCTTCGTAAAGTAACTCCAAGTTTTTCTTACTAGTTTCAACTTTCGCCTTAGAAGTATTAGGATCCACTTTGTCATAAGCTGAATTAAGTATTTGTGTTTTTAATCTTGGATCTAAAACTGCTCTCATAGCTAAGATAATATTGTACTCATCCCAATACTTTGCAAATTTTTCTTGCATAAGC
Organism: Iberis pinnata; assembly: GCA_900406425.1. Classification (NCBI taxonomy): domain Eukaryota; kingdom Viridiplantae; phylum Streptophyta; class Magnoliopsida; order Brassicales; family Brassicaceae; genus Iberis; species Iberis pinnata. The sequence continues at coordinate 12,974 of OVBE01007565.1, forward strand.
TTAGCCATTTCTTTCACCCCAGAATCGCCGCAATTAGCATATTTCTTTAATAAGCACTCAATTTTCTACACTTGAAAAAATACACATTAGCAGTAGGATATTTCACGCCTGAAAAGTAAGTGGTAATGGTACTAAAAGGCTTCAAAAAGTCACAAATTCTCTCACCACGATCTCACTCATCCTCTGATGGTAATGATTTGTAACTTCTATCACATTCTTTTAAACTAGCAAATGCCTTACGAAATTTCAAAGCCCTAGCAAGCATATCATATGTAGAATTCCATCGAGTAGGTCCATTTAAAGATAATCCAGCTCCAACCTTAATCCCTACACTCTCAACACATGCTACAAATTATTCTCTCCTTGTTCCAGATGCCTTTACAAACTTGACACTTTCCCGAATATTTTCCAAAAGTACATTAGCTAACTCTAATTCTTCTTTCACAATAAGATTCAAAATATGCACGCAACACCTAACATGAAAGAACTTCCCATCACACAACAACCCATTACCGGGAATCATCTGAAGCATATGCTTTAATCCTTTGCATGCTATCATTACTAGTAGCATTATCCAAAGTCAAACAAAACACTTTCCTTTCAAAATTCCACTCCTTTAAACAAATAAGAACCTTATTTGCCAATTCTTAACCACTATGTGGCGGTTTCACATCACAAAAGGCTAGAACTTTTTTGTTTAACTTCCAACTATCATCGATATAGTGAGCAATTAAACAAATATATCCAATCATATTGCTACGTGATGTCCACATATTTGCTATAAAAGAAACTCGACCTTTATATTAGGAAAATACTTTCATCAACTTTTCTTTTTCTACCTCATATCGCTTATACACATCAGATGCAGTTGTTTGCCTACATGTATGCTGACACTCCGGATTTAGATACCTATCTCTAGCCCTAACTTTTTCGTACTCAACATATCGAAAAGGCATATCATGGTAAATGATAATCTCACTCATCATGTTACGGTCTACTTTATGATCATATTGCTCTTCGTCACCTAACTCAAGAGGTCTCTTTGGACAATACTTTAAATGGCGTTTCAAAGCCGATGTTCCTTTACTTGGATCGGCTACTAAATTCTTATTACAATGGATGCAACGATCTCTTTTCTTTCCATTTAGCTCTACTCCTAATGATATAAACTCTTTCCAAATAGAAGATTTTAAGCGTTTGTTAGAATTAAATACCGTTTGAGTCGCTTGAACATATTGAGTTTCACTTTGTTCTACTCCTTGTGTTTCAGCATCCTCATTCATCTCCATGTTCTCATGCTCAGCATTGAGGACCGCAATTAATTCCTCTGATTGCAAATCCATGGTGATCAACTTAAAAAAACGAAAAATCTTAGTAAAAACACTGTCTGAAAATAAAAAGCTTTGATTGCAGTAAGCAAAGCAAATCTTTGGAAAAAAAAACTATGTCTGCATTACTTCAACATTAACAAGAGTACCCACGACATAATAAGAAGAAATTATATAACAATTAATGATGTATGCATTACTTCAACATTAACAAGAGTACCAAATGTTCATATGAAACTTCCAATTACTCAATATAAGGAGTATCCACAACACAATAACAAGAAATTATATACATTTATCAAATTATAGTCACTCCAGATTGAAAAACAAAGTCGTAAACGTGAAGCTCCTTAAACACACAATAAGGAAAAAAATAAAAAATTAATATCACTCAACACTTCTAAATACACTTTCCACAAAGAAACATAAACATTATTAGAATTCGAGCCCTAATAACGATGGAATCAAATTCAACTCCAAGCCCCACAAAAAAATTGATACTTTATCTCAAAATTAGATTAGGGTAACTAGAAACCTGATTATGAAGATTGAGAATCTTTTCAATAAGAGATTATTGAAGCTTCAAGGATGGATTTGTGAGAGATGAGTAGAATTTTGTCTGATAATTTTCTTCTCTTACGAATCGCGAAAGTAAAGTATTTTTGGAGTGAGAAAAGTTTTTTCTTTTAATTTGGAGACTTAAAAAATTATGGAAAAAATCATAACATGTGTCTTTGTAGGGTACATGTATCTGCTAGAGTAAACCTGAATGACACCTGAACTAATTAATACATGCCCGAGTTTTACCCTATTAGTTTTTGTAGAAAATAAGCAGGCTTTTTAGCCTGATTTTTTAATAGTGTTACAAGTATCCATCGGGTAAAAACCCATTATTAACATTCCTAATTGGAAGTTGCGGCATTGCAAAGTGTGTGGTTTGATGAGCCAATGGGTGGATGCTAATGTGTTGCATCATATTGAAAATGAGATCGTTGTTTTTGTGGTTAAAGCTGAAGCATTTATATGCACGGAAGACTGAGAACAATAAGATCTTTATGATGAACAAATTGCTTGAGTTGAGATATCATGATGGAACTATTAAGACATAGCACTTGAAAGCGTTTCAAGGATTTCTCAATAAAATTTTAGACATGATAAAGAGATTCATGGTATATGGTCATACACTACCAAATTTGTGGAAGGTGTTTAGGATGTCTCTTTGTTATTTCATGTCGGAATGTGTTATTTATATGAACTCATTAAAAAACAATATCTTGAATGAGGAAAAAAGGTGGCGATCAAATCCTAGTTCCTCATGTTTAGTCTAGATGTTCAGGTTACTCAGTAAAGGAGAAGAAGCTCAAATAAAAAATCTAAAAATGACAAAAATATGAGCACGAGCACATTTAATAAATTTGAAAATTTAGAGTGTTACTTCTATCGTAAGATAAGACATGCGAAGAATGATTTTATTATTTGCATTCTCTTCCAACAGTTCTTGCACTTGTTCAAAGTTATATTCTTTTTTAAGAAAATGATCATTGTGTTTTAGTATTTGATAATTATTCCCGAAGGTTTTCATCTTAGTGTAATACAATGAAAAATTAAAAGTATCAGATTTGCAATAGACTACTCCAAATGGTATTTCCCTTACATATTATTGACATGAAACCTTAGGAATAAGTCATTTCACATCCCTAGTTCATTTTATAGTGTATGCTATCATATATTTCATTAGTTACAGCATTCAACAACCACGTTTTATCCATATTGTTACATCTATTCGAGACTTTGAACGAACTAACAAAAACATGTGGCCTAGAAACAGTCCCATTGAAAAAAATAAACTTGCTAGTAGCATCTAAATCCATATGTATATATATTGGCTAGTTATTATAATTAGATCCATCAATAATATGTTTAATAATTGATAAACCTAGATTATATGCTGAATGTAGATATAACGAAATGTGAGCGTTGTTATATTATTTCATTTATGCAAAGATCGATCCAATGTTCCCTCGATGTGAAGATTATTGAAGTTGTGCTCATTACTACTTCATTTTCAATATGGGGTGCATGTCGTCTATCATTCTCATGACAATTATTAATTTGAAACTGATGATGTATTATTTTTTATTTTTTTTATAACTCATGTGTCATGCCACTCAATAAAAACGCAGACTAGCCACGTGATTGTCCAAATGGAACTCCACATGTCAGCTCTTGGAGCGCTGCAGCCCACATGTGAAATCCGTAGTGGCCGAGAATCGAATTCAGGTGGCGGTACTCATAACTGTGAGCCTTTTAACACCAGAGCTAGATGCTCCATTTATTATTTCCTTGTTTACCTCTGTTTTCCATTTGATAAGATTCGAGCTCACAAAATTTTTGCGACAAAAGACATATATCCTAATGTGATTTTTGAGCTTAATATCGAGGTCTGATAAAAGAAGTTTCAATTCTTCGATTACACGATAAAATAAAATAAAAGAGAGAAGAATGAAATCAAAAATCAATAATTTTTGCAAAAGTCTGCTCTGATACTATATTGAAAAGTGATTCAAATTATCTAAAAAATTTAAAAAATATTTTATAAGGTTTTAAATCTTATAATACTAAATACATATCTTATTAATTCAAGAGATAAACATCAACTTTCAATATAGGTCAAGTCAATATATTTCAAGTTAAAAATATAAAAGTGTTTTACTTCTTTTTTTAGTAGGTCGGATATGAGAAATCTCTTATCCAAATGAAATTGAAAATGAATAAAAAAATTTATGTTACATCATGAACAAAGCGAGAACGATGTTGACAAAAAAAGCGAGAACGACCAGTACCCTGAGCGTCATCAAAAAACAACACTCGCAACACTTTGGGAACAACCTCGAAAGAATGAAAACCTAAACCCAGAGAACGCAAGATTAACTATTCCATTCGCAGGGCTATTCGCCTTTCTATAAACGTGAGAAACCCAGATAATCCAGTCTTTTTGAAGAAAGTCTTGGCACAAACGTATCTAGAAAGATAACATGTGACAATCTTCGGCACCGTTATGTAAAAATCTGACCCCAATCTCAGAATCCACTTCAAGCTCTACCTGAAATATCTTCGCTCCCATGCCAAATAGAGCCTGTAATAAACTCCCCATAATTCTATATTATTCCTCCCGCCGTTGAAGTATATAAAAACGATATATACTAAAAGTTATTAATACACGTATATGGATATTGGTATAAATATATAAGTAATATTTGAGTTACACAAGTTTTACTTCTATCAGTAGATTACTTCCACAAAATACCACAAAAATATATTAATGTTTCAAATTTCCACATACTCTTAAGTATTCCAAAAATACTATTACATTTTTCTATATAAAAAAGTATGATAAATATAAAAACTGAATTTAAAAAGTTTATAATTTAAAATTTTGTATTTAAATCCAATGATTAGAGTTCTGAATTTAGTTTTGAAAAGATTAGGATTTAATTTCGAAGTTATGGTTTAAATTTAAAATTGTAAAGCTATTTTAGATTTGTATTTTTTGAAACGAAAATATTTTTGCTATATTTTGTAGAACAATTGAAATTGTGTTAGTAGTTTTGGAACACAAACTAAAATGTGGTATTTTATGAATCTCCCTATTATTTGTTTTAAGTGTTTTTTTTAGCTTAAAGCCTTATTAGGGATAAACTTTTTAAACATTTTATTTTTCGATATCGTACCTATTAGTTTCCTTTTTTATTTTTCTTTTCAAATTTAGTTATTTGGCTTTCTAAAATTTCTATATTAGAAATAACATAATAAAATTTATTTACTATGTTATTTTTTAATAAAAAATAACATAATAAATAAAAAATTAAAATTATTTATGTTACAATCTAAATTAAGTTTGATATAAATAATAAGTTGATTAATTATAGTTAACACATGTTTCAGTTTATATAATAGAAACTAGTAGATGACCCGCGCTACGCGCGGAGAAATTTTTATCTTTTTCAATTAGAAAC
>OVBE01007566.1:0-18317 GCA_900406425.1 Iberis pinnata
CATAAATCTTATTATTCTTGCTTTAGCCAGATTTGAATTGAAATTGAATCGTGTACTGTTTTGGTCTATGTGGATTCGATACCCTATCTTTGCTGAAGAATTCTCAGTTCTTCCAACTCGTGTCGAGATTTTTGATAGTCCATCACAGCTAGTCTCACGTTTTATTAGTGGTTTGCGACCTCAATTGCAAAACGCCATGGCTCAGGTCGATCCCATGTCCGTCAGTGAAGTAAATAGACGAGCTACGTCATTTGAAACAAAACAACAACGATCTTCATGGTCCACTCAAGCTCCTCGTAACCGCACTTCATATTCTGTACCAACGACTTTTCAATGAACAAAGGAACAACCCACGTCTAGTAACTCATGTCAATAACCATCAACCAAAGACGAGAATATGCGATGTTTAACAAGACCCAATGCTTTGTGTTGCTATTCATGCAGTGAACCACGTCATCAACAAACGACATATCCCAACCAAAAGCGGCATGGTTTGCTACTCGATGATTCACTAGGTGATACTAACAAAAATGAGATATAATCTGATGATGATGTGGACGAAACATTTTTATTCATGAAACACTAGACGATTCAGGTCACATGTTGGTTTTATGACGAACGTGTGCTACTTCGAAATGACAAGAAACTTAGTGGTTGCAGACAAATATTTTTTGCTCCACTTGTAGAGTAAGAGGACGGGTCTGCAGTTTTATTATCAACTCAAGGAGTTGTCACAATGTGATCTCGGCTTCAGCAATTGAGAAGCTCGGTCTCCCAACAGAGGTACATCCGTCACCTTATACACTTAGTTGGCTGAATGAAGGTGTCTCCGTCAATATCACATATCGTGCATTAGTCCCATTCTCGAGTGGGCCTCTTTACCGCGATCGTATGTATATGAACATCGCACCTATGGATGTTAGTCATCTCTTCTTGGGTCGTCCTTGGGAATTTGATCGTAAAGTTATCCACGATGGTGCCAAAAATACTTACTCTTTTTTATATGGGAAACACATCATATTTTTTTGTTACCAACGAAAGACTCACATGCACCAACATATTTAGCTCCACTCGCTTTACCAGCATCCACACCATCACATGTATCATTTCTCCTTTTCTCCTACTCGACGTTCATCACCGAGCTTCAACGCACTGGTTTTGCCCTAGCATTGGTTCCTCCATTGGCTTCATTCACGCCATCATCTACCATCACTCCTGCTCTTTCCGATCTGTTGCAAGAATTCTCAATGGTCTTTCCACAACACCTACCCGACTCCTTGACTTCATTACGAGACATTCAACACCAAATCGACCTTATACCTGGCGCAACATTGACTAATCGACCACACTATCACATGATTTTTGCTGAACATTAAAGCTACAACGTCAAGTTGCAGATCTCCTCCAAAAAGGAGATATTCGCGAGAGTCTCAGTTCGTGTGCCGTTCCAACGTTACTAATTCCAAAGAAAGACAGGTCTTTGCGAATGTGTGTTGATAGTCACGCAATCAACAAGATCACAATGCGCTATCGTTTTCCAATCCCGCGTCTTGATGATCTATTGAATCAAATCGGTACTGCTTCTTTATTTTCAAAAATAGATCTGAAAAGCAGTTACCATCAAATTCGTATTCTACCTGGTGATGAATGGAAAACAACATTCAAAACGCGTGAAGGACTATTTGAATGGCTTGTTATGCCATTTGGTTTATCTAATGCACCAAATACCTTTATGCGCGTTATGAATCAAGCTCTACGTCCTTTCATCGGCAAATTTGTTGTTGTCTATTTTGACGATATCCTGATTTTCATATCTTCTTTAACCGAACCTGTGCAGCACCTTCGTCACGTCTTGCAGGTTTTAGAAACCGAGAAGTTGTTCGCCGGGTTCACTAAATGCGTTTTTGGAGTTTCCGAAGTACCCTTTCTCAAGTATATTATTTCGGCCAACGGCTTAAAAGTCATAACGTCCAAAATTGAAGCAATTTGTACGTGGCCCGAGCCGTGATCTATCTTTGACGTGTGAAGCTTTCACGACCTTGCATCTTTTTACCGTTGCTTCATCCCCAACTTTAACTCCCATATGGCACTGATAAATAAATGTCTCAAACAAAAGGCATTTACCTAGACTCTCGAAGCTACAAAAGCTTTCGCGTTGATCAAAGATAAGTTGACAAGATCGCCTGTACTTGTCCTTCTGACTTCACACAAACATTTGAGCTTCATTGCGATGCATCAAAACTTGGTCTCGGTGTCGTGCTTAGCCAAAATAGCTGCCCTATCGCATTCTACAGTGAGAAACTATCAGGTGCAAGAAGCATATACAATACTTATGATTGTGGATGCTAAAACCCATAAAGTATTTTTATCAAGTTAATCTTAATGAGGAATTCGTTGTTCTTGTCAAAATCAGGAAAAAGACGCAACACAAATTCAGATAGAAAGATAGAAAATAGATTTTATTCATCTCAATTGTATGAATACATATAGCTAGTTGATTACAAATTCTCAGTTGAAAGTAGTTCTAATTCTCCCAAAAATAAATCGATGGCTTTTCATTCTCTCTCTTCTTGTTTTTATAACTCCCTCCGCCTAGATCGGGTTGTTCCAGTCTTCTCGGTTTGTTGGGCCTACAATCTCGATGACTCCTTACTATCTTGGAATCGTCATGACTTGGTCCCTACTCGCTCAGCTCGTGCTCACATTCTCCTCAGCCCGTCTGCGTCCTGGGTGCTCAGCCACTTATTTTTCGTTCCCAGGTAGGAATCTGTTTGGTAGATCCTTTTATGCCTTAGTACGTGTTAAGCCATCATCTGGGGAGTGAGACTAGCTAAAGAAAAATCCTGCTGAGGAGGTTTTGACACCAACAGATTCGCCTCCATGTCTCCCTATGAGCTTAGCGAGTTAGGTGACCTTAAAAAATTGATTGGTGAACTTCTAGTAGGATTCCCTGTTTCAAGATGATCTCTACTTGCAGTTGTTATTTGGATATACACGCGTTCATATATGATTATCACATATTCATTTTAATTTTTCGTGCTTAATCGGATAACCTATTAATCCAAGAATTTAGCGTTTGTTAAGTAAATTTGTTGCGATTTTGGTTGAAGAAATCTCAACAGTCCGACGGTTATTCGTCTTAGCACGCGGCTTGTGTTTTGATTTTGAAATTCAAAATTGTCATCATTGTGCCTACAAAAGGTGGCTTCGTATTCTTCGAGGCAGTTACTGCTGCTTTTCCTCTGTCCTCAAGTACTTGGAACTGTCTCTCCACTGCGCATTCAACCGCCAACTCCTTCTCTCTCTTTACGCAACCAAAGGTACTGTCATTTCATATCTCGTCTCTCTTAATTTCTTCTAGGCTTTACCGTTTCCCATTTCAATTTTTTTTCTTCTTCTTCAAAAATTTTCTGATTCCCTTGGATTTTCCTTTCTTTAATTTCTCTTCCGTCTCGGCCTTCCCGTCCTGTCGAAACAACTAGCGCTTCATTCCTAGAGCAGAAGCTCGCCGTCGCATCCTGCGGCCAGCACTAGCGTCGGAACCTCCATCGTTTCTAGTATGAGGTCCATGGCGGCTGCGGCTCCGCAAATCATGACTTTATCCTCCTCTCGCTCATCTATCACGTCTGTGAGGATGCTTTGGGAACAATTTGATTTCCCTTATGATGTCAGGTTCCTTATCCCTGAACCTGGTCACTTTCGAAACAATCCCCCAGCCGGGTTTGTCATGGTCTAAGAGATCTTCTTCAAGACCTGTGGGTTGCGCTTTCATGTACCTGAGTTGTTGGTTTGGTACGTGCATCACCGAGGGATGGCTTTGAGCCATTTGATGCCTAATGGAGTCCAACATGCAATTTTTCTGATGGTCCAGGCAAGGGAGAACAACTTTGAACTAAGTTGTGACATGCTCGAGGTGGACACATATGCAAAAAGGGGTCCGAAGGGTGGCCTCTGGTACTTAGCCAACAAACCCAATCAGGGGTTTACGACTGGGCAAGCTCCAATAGACAAAACTGATTGGGAGCAGTTTTAATTCTTCTTAGAAATCAATCATCTCTCCTTCAGGACTACAGGTCCCAACGATCTACAATCTTGGTGGACTAGGGAGATTGGTGTGAATCCCTTCCTTTTCTTTCTTAAACCTAGCTCCTAGGTTTCCTTGCTTATTCGTTGAATTAATGATTTCTGGTTGTTTTTGACTTTATTTCTTTGTGTTTGTTGATTATTGGGCGTTGTTGGTTGACTGATTTTCTTTTGCTCTCTTATTTTGGTGTTTGCCAGTTCCGCACTTGGTTTAGGTTGAGAATCCTTCTGCTGAGTATCTGAAGAATTAGAGTCTTCTCGGGAGCACTCGGCTAAACAGCTGGAATATCTTTGACGGGGAAAAAGTATCATGTAACTGGCTACTGTTAGAACCGCTTTCTGAATCATCCACAAGTAAGTATTTTGATTTGGGTTTTCTTCTGGTCCATTCAAGTCGCACAATGTTTGATGTCTGGTTTTGTTGTAGGTGTTCCATCTTAGTGTTTGTCTGTCACCATGAAGAACCCTGTTCCCTACCGTGAAGCTCGCAAACTAAAAAGTTCACAGGGGACTCCCAGCTCGGCGGGACACTGCTGCTCAGGAAGCAAAGACTCCTAAGGATCAAGGCCCCATAGAGGTGGATCCAATTGAGGTCTCTGATTCATCTCGTGGTGATCATCATCGGGAGAAAGCTGCAAGCTCCAACAAGAAATCATCCCATTCCCCTCCAATTCGGCGCAGCAGCCGTCACCTTGAAGCTCCATCAGAAAAAGGGCTCGCATTTAGGAGTCATCCCCAGTCGGTGTTCATGATTACGGTGGATTCTTCTTCAGCTTCACCTGGTCGAACCAGTCTTCCATCATCGAGAAAGGAGACCTTTGCGCAGAGCTGATGTCCAAACTTCGCCTAGGTGGACCCAAGGTTTATGGCCACAGGTCGCTCTCGGTTTAGAGAGAGTACGCTTAATGGGCTCATTCCCGTGCTAAGGTAGGGTTGTTGTGTTTTTCGTTTTATTTTTCTTTTTGTTTTGCGACTCGAAAACCGGCTCCTATTTTGATTGAGGTACACCTTATTTTTCCTAGACCACAGCTTTATAAAACCGACTGGTGGAGGTTTTAGATGACGAGCTTAGGAAGGCGAAGAAGAATTCTGGGGTCAAAATGGTAGCCGATGCGACCGCGAGGGTTGATAAAGCTATCTCGGAATTGAAAATTGTAGTAAGGCGGGTGGAAACGCTGACGGACGAGAACAGTAGGTTGAGGGCTGGGTCATTGAGATGGAGGACCTACGGAAGAAAGATGTCGAGAGACTAAGTTCGGAGGCGGCTCGTCACCAGAAAGCCAAGAAGGACTTGAAGAATGAGGTAGTTGCCATGGCCAAGGAGTTGGCGTGCCTCATGAGGGATATGGATGACCATATGGAACAGAAGCTTAAGGAGAAGGAAGATGAGATGAAGGCGCAGTTCGCCAAGAGGATGGAGCGTGTGAAGGGGAATGTCGCAAATGAATGGGTGTATCAAGAGAAGCTAATACAAGTGGAGCAGATCAAAGGTAACCTCAAGCTAATTAGGCTTTTGACTCAGGGTAATACTACTTTGGAAATGGAGTAGAGGGGTTTAGAAGGAGATCTGGGTGGGTTCAATGAGGAGCTGGCTATGCTAGACTTCAAAGATCTAAACATGGAGAATTACTAGACGGCAACGCCCACTAGGTCCGACCTGAGCGAGCCCTCTGAACCCAACCCGACCGAGGGCATCAACCCTTATGGTACAAATCTCCCGTCCTTAAACTCTGTTGAGGAGGCTGTTGTTGGAGCATATAAAGACAAGGCTTCGGCTGAGGAGGAAACTGGAAAAAAGAAGGTCGAGGAGCTTGACATCGATGTAGGTGGAGCTCTTAACAAAGCGGTTGAAGTTGCGGTGCGCATTGAATAGGTCGCAGCTGTTGCGAGAAAAGGAGCCCAAAGGGGATGATGACAATGCGGCTGGTCGGGACTAGCACACATAGAGCATCCTCCATTTCATCCTATTTACCTTTCTTTTTTAATCTTCTTTGAATGTTGTGTGAATCTGAATTCGGTGCCCCGGGGGGGGGGGGGCTTTAACCCAAAACTCTACGTTTGTGAAATTTATGTTGATATTTTGGTTTATGTCTATGCCTGTTGCTTTTATGTGTCCACTTTGAGCTGAGTTAGTTTTAGGTTTCTCTCTATATGTTGTGGTATTTGCTTGAATGATATCGCATGTGCTTTCTTAGTTAAAATCGACATACGCTTTGACATTGAGTATATTATTAAAGACAGCACACTTTATTCGAAGGATCGAATATTCGAATGAAGAGTAAATATTTTAGTTTTTAAAAGCGTTTGTCATATGCCATAATACGTTATTGCGAGACTAGGCTCGGCTTTAGCGCTTATACCTTGCTAAAGGTTGCTCAGGCTGATACCCGCTAGGGAGGGGGTGTGCTATGTATTGTATGATTGGCCAGGTCATACAATGTAGTGTGTTTAGGTAATTGTTTTTCGTTTTGAGTGTTGTGCTATAATGAGGAAGTATTTAAAGGTTTAGATAGTTTTACCGGAGAAGCAAAAGTCAAAGGTTTAGGTAATTCTTCGAGGGTGTAGTATGGTGTTCTCCCCTCGATTTCGTCGGAGTATTGGTAAATAGGATATACAAAAACGACAAAGACTGGAATGGTTGGTGATGGATAAATGGGTCTACTTCAGGTGTTTCATCTTGTTGGTTGGGTAAGAGACGGTATTTTGTACGTCCTCGAGCTGGTCTACCAATTTAGCAGGAGCCCCCGGTTGGGTTGGATTGGATTTTAGTGTAAAGGACGAATACATCTCCCCCATTTTTGACAAAAAATTTATAAGGAAAGAGAGGGCGGGCTGGGTCGGAGTGTAAAGGACGAATACATTTCCCTTATTTTTTGAGAAAAATTTATAAGGAAAGAGAGGGCGGGCTAGGTCGGAGTATAAAGGAAGAATACATCTCCCCCATTTTTTGAGAGAAATTTATAAGGAAAGAGAGGGCGGGTTGGGTCCGAGTGTAAATGACGAATACATCTCCTCCATTTTTTGAGAAAAATTTATAAGGAAGTCGAGGGCGCAAAATTGAAATAATTAATAACAATAGCTGAATTCCCTGAGCGGAATTTCCTACGTACCCCGAAGGTGGGGATCAAGCCTACGTCGTAGTTCACTGATTAAAGAGTACTATCATGCGTGAAAAACAAAGGGAAAGTAATTTTCTAGGCGTCAATAAAAATATTTCTTTAAGCGCTGAGCGTTCCAAGGGTGTTTCTCCTCGTTTCCTTCTGTGTCCTCTAGTTCGTACACTCCTGGTTTGATGATCTTGGAGATTTTGTATGGTCCTTCCCATTTTTTTTCTAGCTTTCCTTCGTTCTTCTCTGCTCTTGTGGGGAAGACTTCCCGTAGCACAAGCTCTCCTTCGGCGAATCGTCTCTGCCTGATCTTCCTGTTGTAGAATCGTGTTGCGGCGTTATGGTAGTTTTGCAACCGTATCATCGCCTGGTCTCTCCTTTCATCAACGATGTCAGCTATGTCTATGAGCATCTGATAATTTTGATCCATGTTCTGAGGTGTCAGCTCGGGTCTGAGGCTGGGGACTTCGGTCTCAGCTGGTATTACTGCCTCGGTTCCGTATACTAAAGCAAAGGGTAAGTCGTTGGTTCCTCTTCTTGGGGTCGTTTGGTAGGACCAGAGTACTCCTTCTAATTCGTATGCCCATCTTAATTTTTTGGCGTCTAGTCTCTTCTTTAGGCCATTCAAAATTTTTTTGTTAGCGGCCTCGACCTGACTGTTAGCCTGCGCGTAGTACGGGGTGGAAAACGTTAACTTTATGTTTATAAGTTCACAGAAGTTCTTGAATCTATTTGAGGTGAATTGGGGGCCGTTATCAGTGTGGATTTTGTAGGGGATCCCATGTCGGGAAACTATGTTTTTCTAGATAAAGGCTTCCATGTTCTCGGATTTGACCTTGGCGAATGATTCGACTTCTATCCATTTAGAAAAATAATTTGTCAGGACGAGTAGGAAACGTTTCTGTTTCGACCTGTGCATTGGGCCAATTATGTCCATGGTCCATCTCATGAATGGGTATGGCGCTGTGATGGATTGCATTTCCTCGGTTGGTCTGTATATCAACGGCGCGTGCTTTTGGCATTTCTTGCATTTTAGAGCGTACTGTTCGCAGTCCGTGAGTTGGCCAGTAGTATCCATATTATATTATCTTGAATGCCAGAGCTTTGCCACCTGAGTGGTTTTTGCATGCTCCATCATGAAATTCCCTTATTATCTTCCTTGTCTCATGGCCGGATATGCACTTTAGCAGTGGGACACATATACTCCATTTGTAAAGGTTTCCGTCTAACTGAGTGTACCCAACACTTTTGGCTTTGAGTTTCCTAGCGTCCCATTTTTTCGGTGGCAAGATTCCGTCTGTGATGTATGCCAGTATCTCGACTCTCTAGTCTATTTCCACTTTGACCTTGTTTGTTTCCATCAGAATTGCATCTTCTTCGACGTCCTTGAGATCTGGGTTGGAATTGTATTATTCAATCGTGTATTGTATTACGCATGTGGCTTTAATGATAGATATGCTGGGTTTTTGAATAGTTTCAACCGGTATGACTCTGGTCATTTGTGGGTCCGTAGTCGATGCCAGTGCGGCGAGGGCGTCAGCGGGTATGTTTTCACCTCTTGGGATTTTAATCAGGTCAAAGTCCGCAAATTCATTGCAAAGGGTTTTCACCACACCTAGGTATACTTCCATTCGGTCATCTCTTGTCTCATATTCCCCACTGAACTGGTTTGCAACTAGTTTAGAATTGCAGTAGGCGGTTACTCGCTTAGCTCCAACTGTTGTTGCCAATCGTAATCTGGCAATTATCGCCTCGTATTCGGCATCATTGTTTGACGTTGCAAAGTCTAGTCAGAATGACTGCTCAACCATCTCCCCGGTTGGAGAGATCAACCGTACTCCCACTCTGGAACCATGTTTCGAGCTTGCCCCGTCTACGTATAGTGACCACTTTGCTTTTTCTGGCTCTACTTCTGCATCCATCTCTGGTGGTAGCTCTATCAGGAAATCTTCTAAGACTTGAGAATTTTCACAAGTTATTCTTTTGAATTCTATGTCGTGCTCGCTGAGCTCGATGGCCCATCTACGTACAGTGACCACTTTGATTTTTCTGGCTCTACTGCTGCATCCATCTCTGGTGGTAGCTTTATTAGAAAATCTTCTAAGACTTGAGAATTTGCACAAGTTCTTCTTTTGAATTCTATGTCGTGCTTGCTGAGCTCGATGGCCCATTTGGAAAGTCTTCCCGACTGGTTCGAACTGAGTAGGATCGTATGCAATAGTTGGTTTGAATACACAACTAATGAGTGCGATTGGAAATAGGATCGTAATTTCCTTACGAAGTGCACTACAACTAGGGTTAATTTTCTATTGTCGGGTATCTGGTCTCGGCATCATCTAGGATTTTACTGAGGTAGAAGATCGGCCTCTGGCCGCCTAGCTCCTCGCGCAAGAACTGAGCTGATTGCATGAGACGACACCGTAATGTAAAGATATAGATTTTCTTACTCCTACGGCTTTGAAAGGACCGGGGGTGTCATCAGGTAGGTTTTTAACCCTTTAAATGCTATTTCGCATTCTTCGTGCTAGCTGAACTTGTTTTTTCCCTTCAAGAGGTTATAGAATGGAAGGCATTTGTCTGTCGACTTAGATATGAACCTAGTCAGGGCAGCTATGCGTCCGGTTACTCTATGTACTTCTCTTGTGTTTTTGGGTGACGGAATCCTTAACAACACGTTGATTTGCTTGGGGTTGGCTTCGATCCCCCTCTTGGTCATCAGGTAACCGAGGAATTCACCCGAGGTTACTGTGAAGGTGCACTTAGCCAGGTTCAGCTTCATCCCATATGTGTTCAGTATTTTGAAACAGGTACGCAGGTCGCCCACATGGTTGTCTTCGTCAGAAGATTTGACAAGCATATCGTCTATATAGACTTCCATCGTCTTTCCCAGTTTTTCCGAGAACATCTTGTTGACTAAGCATTGGTAGGTTGCGCCTGCGTTCTTCAAGCTGAAAGACATTACTTTGTAATAATAGATGCCTCTGTCCATATTGAAAGCGGTTTTTTCCCTGTCCTTTGGGTGCATGAGTATCTAGTTATAACCCGAGAGGGCGTCCATAAACGAGAGCAACTTGTAACCAGTCGTGGCTTCGACGAGCTGATACATGTTTGGTAATGGGAAACTATCATTGGGACATGCTTTGTTCAGGTCGGTGAAGTCTATGCATACTCTCCATATTCCATTCTTTTTCTTTACTACTACGGGGTTTGCCAGCCATTCCGGATATTTCACCTTGGTGATTGAACCTGCACCCAGCAATTTCTCCACCTCGTCTCTGACTGCCTGAGCCTGCTCGGCTTCTAACTTGCGCTTTTTCTATTTAACTAGCTTGTAAATTGGGTCTATGTTTAGCTCATGAAACATGATGTCTAAGCTTATTTCGGGCATATCCGTCATGTTCCACGCGAAGGTGTGTTTGTTTGTTTTTTTTGAAGAAAAGGATTAGATCTTCTTTCAAATCCTTTTGAAGTTTTGATCCTATGCCAACACAGTGCTCCGGGTATCCAAGGTATATGCAATATTGCGTCACCTCGTCGAGTTTGGGTTCCTCGTACGTTGATTCTGCAGGTGGGGTGGGCTCCCCAATATGTAGTTGCTATAAGGCATTCTCTCTGAGTTTGAGTTCGGCCAGGTAGCAAGCTCGGATTGATCTTTTGCTCCCTTTTATTTTTTTAATCCCCTCCTTAGTGGGGAATTTGACACACTGGTGGTACGTAGAAGGGACAACCTTCATTGCGTTTATCCACGACATTCCCAGGATTGTATATTGCTGGTTTGTCAATCACTGTGAATTCAACCATCCTCGATACTCCAGCTGCATGCATTAATAATTTGATAGTTCTGATCGTCATGGAGGTCTCACTGGTGAAACCAGTCAATGGCCCAGACGGTCCTTCAATTCGCAAAAGGTCTATGTCCATTTTCGCCAAGATCTCTTTGAAAATCAAATCTACCGAGCTCCCCGTATCTATGAGTACTCTTGCGACCTCATACTCTTCTAATATTAGCTTGATGACTAGTGGGTCGACATGAGGCATGTCGAGTCCCGTTGTGTCCATCTCGTCGAAAGCTATAGGCTCCCCTGTCTCTTGGGGCTTGATTTGCCATTTCTCGCATAATGCCGCCCTGCGCCCATAGGCTTTGATCGCCGTTACTGAATTTAGGCCAAATTGATGATTCCCCATGATCATGTTAATCCGCTTTTTGAATGGTGGGATTGGTGCCATTTGAGGCAGTTCCTCTCGGTTTCGTTTCGGGGGGGGGGGGGGNTCGGCCTGGTCCTCTGTCCCTTGCTGGGGGTTCGCTGCTTTCATCTTGCTGGGTTCCACCAATTCCCTGGACTGGTACTTGTTGAAAAGGAATGACTTGAAACTTATGCACTCTTCAGTGGAACGTCCATCCTGGTTATGATATTCGCAATGTTTTTTTACGTTTCCTTGTTCTTCAGACTGTTTCCAGTGATTCCAAGGTCCGTTTTTGGGCTTCCCTGCGAGTAGCGTTTGGTTGCCTGCTGGGGGGTTTTGCCTCGGGGCAGCGGCTTGAGTCACTTGATTTTTTTTCTCGGGTTCGTTTCCGCATTTCGATTAAATCCTCTTATATTCGTGTGAATACCTTTCCCCTGTGGAGTGCGTTGTCAATCGTTGTTGGCGGGTTCAATATCAGATCTTTTCTGAATTCAGACTATACCTAGACCGTGTTTTTGAGGATGGCAATAGCGGCATTATCAGTGACTACCACTCGGGATATCACTTCTTTGAATCTGTCGATGAATTGTTGGAGGAGCTCATTTGGACCCTGAGTCATGCTCCACATGTATGCGTCTGAGATGTCCCTCTCGATGTACACTGAATAGTGCTTTAAGAACATCAAGCTCATTTGGTTGAAACTGTGGATCAAACCCTCAGGCAACCGAGAGAACCATGTGAGTGTTGGTCCCTGTAGGTGCTCACTGAACAGCTGACAATATCCTGCGTTCTTCTCGTGTTCGTCGAATTGCGCTCGCCCGACTGCGATTCTGAAGGCGGTCATGTACGCGCTGGGATCTGTTTTTCCTTCATAAAAGGGGATTTTTATTTTCCCAGGGTTCTGCACTCTGGCGTTTTTTATGTGTAGGGCATGTGGGCTTCGGAGTGTCTCTTCCATCAATCGGTCCAACCCTGGTGCCGAGCTGATGGCTTGGTGAACCTTGGAGTTCATTTGTCGGATGACCTCCTGAAGGGAATCCTTAATCTCATGGATTTCCCTAATCGATCGCTGAGGTCGCTTGCTGGAGCGAGAAGATAGGGTACGGGTGCCCTCCTCGTCCATGTAAGATTCTTCCTCGGACTCCTCCAATAGGTCAGTTCGGTCTCTCTCGTCCTCTTAAGCCTCGGGGCTTGCGATGCAACTCGGATGTTCGGTTTTGTCATTGATTTGGTCGTCCCTTTAGTCGGATTGCTTTCCTTCGAGGTCGCCAATAGGCGGGGTCTATGTGGTGTCAATGCGGCGCTCTCGCGTCTTGACTGAGCACAAGGTATGAGTAAAGCGTAGCCTCCTAGAGTGTTCCCATGAGATGGGGTATCATCGTGAGGAGGTCCTCGTCAAGCGGTGTTGTGAAGATGTTGCGCGGTCTAGGCGTTTGGTCATTGCTTTGGTTTAGTTTGCGGACTCCTTCGCCATTTGGTCGAGACGGTCAAGCAAGGATTTGTTCAAGGCATCTTGTGTCTCCAATTTGTGCTAGCATATCCGTTAGGTGGTGTTGATGCGTTTTTGGTCATGGTGGAGTCGGATCTGGCGACGATTTTCCTTTTTGCGTTAAAGAACTCTTAACTCTCCATAGTCGGCGCCAATTTGTGGATGCTAAAACCCACAAAATATTTTTATCAAGTTGATCTTAATGAAGAATTCATTGTTTTTGTCAAAATCAGGAAAAAGACGCAACACAAATTCATATAGAAAGATAGAAAATAGATTTTATTCATCTCAATTATATGAATACACACAACTAGCTGATTACAAATTCTTAGTAAGAAAGTAGTTCTAATTCTCTCTCTTCTCGCTTTTATAACTCCCTCCGCCCAGATCGGGTTGTTCCGATCTTCTCGGTTTGTTGGGCCTACAATCTCGGCGACTCCAAACTATCTCGGAACCGTCATGACTTGGTCTCTACTCGCTCAACTCGTGCTCACATACTCCTCAACCCGTCTGCATCCTGAGTGCTCAGCCACTTATCTTTTGTTCCCAGATAGGAATCTGTTTGGTAGATCCTTTTTTGCCTTAGTACGTGCTGAGCCGTCATCCGGGAGTGAGACTAGCTAAGGAAAAATCCCGCTAAGGGGTTTTGACACAACAATGATGTCGAGTTTTATGCAGTTATTCAAGCCATTAAACATTAGAGACATTACTTGATACATTGTGAATTCATTTTTTTCACGGACCATGATGCTCTTCGTCACTTAGATCGGTAATCTAAAGTCTCGGCCCGTCATGCTTCTTGGATAGCCTTTTCACAACAATTTACCTTCTCCATACGTCATCAAGCTAGTAAATTAAACCGTGTAGCCGATGCACTTAGCCGTCGTCACCATCTTCTCATGACAATGAAGACGTCGGTCACAGGTTTTGAAGTATTGGCTGAGCTCTATGCAACTGATCCTTTCTTTGCAAAATACGTGAAAACGTTTTGCGGATTGTCGCACTGACTACACATTGCATGATGGTTTCATATTTAAAGGCATTCGCTTATGTATTCTTGAAAGTAGCTTACGACTTCAGATAATTTAGGAACTATACAACGAAGGTCATGTAGGCCGCGACCGTACATTGCAACTTGTCTCCGCTTCCTACTTTTGGTCGTCCCTTAGGTGTGATACTTGTTTCGTATATCTTGATGTGTCACGTGTCAACAAGGCAAAGGTAAAGCTACTAATGCAGGTACTTATCTTATTCTACCTATTCCAACTCAACCATGGACCGATATCAACATGGATTTTGTCTGAGGCCTTCCACGAACTCAACGAGGTAACAACTCTATCTTTGTGATTGTTGACCATTTCAACAAAATGGCACCTTTAATCCTTGCAAGAAAACAACATATGCCGTCAATGTTGCTGTCCTTTTCTTTTGAGAAATCTATCGGTTACATGGGCTACTTTTGTCTATTGTTTCGGATCATGATACTCGATTTATCAACCACTTTTGGTGTTCTTTATGGAAGTTGTTGGGTACTAGCCTAGACATGAGCTCTGCTTATCATCCTCCAACCGATGGTCAAACTGAAGTCACAAATCATTATTTGGGTAATCTTTAGCGATGTTTAATGGGCGATAATATTAAATCATGGGACACAAAGCTTTTTCAAGCTGAATTTGCTCATAATCATGCTTTGAATCGAAGCTTAGGCTATAGCCTTTTCTGTGTTGTTTATGGTTTGGTACCTCGTTGTCCTCTGGACTTGACTACCTTGCCGGATAAGAGACGCTTTGACGGTGACGCAATTGCCTTTATTGTCGATATGCAACAAACACATGCTCAAGCCCGCGCCAATTTAGAGCTCTCCTCATCTGCATACAAGGTTGTTGTTGACCGTAAAAGACATGAAGTTATATTTGAGCCTGGTGATCTTGTTTAGGTTCATCTTACTAATGAACGCTTCACAACTCATGATTATAATAAGTTCAAAGCTAGGAAGATTGGACCAATTGAAGTGCTTGCCATATTAATTCAAATGCCTATCGTCTCCATCTTCTATCTCATTTACGCACGTCGGATGTATTAACGTTAATCATTTGATGTTGTATCGTGGTGATAATGAAGTCGATGCAGCTGAGGTTCCTGTCGATGATTCAGATTCAAAGTCGAATTCTTCTTCACCTGGAGGGACCTGATGTAGCGTATAATTATTGTTTTAGTTTTACGTAACTTGATTAGCAAGTTACGATGATTTATTTTAGATTTTGTCATGTGCTTTTCATGTCCATGGTTTGTTAATATTTCTTTGAGATTTGGTTTTGGTCGTAAGTTTAGGAAAATGGTTTTTTAGTAGATAGATTTAGGTTTATAGGTTTTATATATATAGTTGCAATCTCTTTTGTAACTCATGATTGATTTTTGATAAAAGTTTTAATTTTTGAACAATCTTCTAACAAAGAATGGTGAAAAGTATTCACAAACGAACTTCTTGCGAAAAAAAGATGTAAAGTATACACAAACCTAATTCTCTTTTAGCTTTCGCCTCTCTATCAACTAGCTATGCGCAGAAAACCAATATCATATACAAATCTTAGAGTTTCATATTCAAATAGTTGGGATTAGAATGCTATATGTGATACTATATGTGTCTATGTCTACACCCTTCTAAGGATGTGACATATGGATTTTGTTGGCATTTCAATATGCTAACGTCTTCAAAAGAGCTGTTGATTTCTAGACACACCTTTTAGTGTTATCTAAAATCTAAATGGATCATGGCAACCCTAGAATGAAAGCATTTACCAGAAGGCTTTGGCTATACCTAAATCAATATTTTATGTCTATAATTTAACCAATTTTAAAACCGACGTCTTGTACTATAAGACTATATATTATCAGTTGCATGGTTTAATGAAACTAATCAATTTGGATTATAATCCCGCAATAAATAAATGATAAGAATTTTTTAAATATATATATTATTTATTACTAGAGTTTTATATTGAAATAAGTAGAAATTGATTATATGTAATTTGGATCTATTCCGGTTTTGTTAGGTTGGTGATAGACAGTGAACATTTGTTTTTAATTGACTGTTGTTCCGTGATATAATCATTTTTTTCTTGTTAAATAATCAGTAGGTTTGATGTGAATCAATTTATTTATATTATTATTTTCCCTAAAAGACTTAACAACCATTGAATAGAGAGGCATTTAATCCGATGATTTGTCCGGTTAGGTGTTTCGTAATTTGGTTGATTTTGTCTGATTCAAGAAGTTATCAAATATTATAAGTGTTTGATCGATGTCATTTAATTGGATAAAGAAGTAAACTAAAACTCGGTTGAGTTTTGTTATTATGTGGTGTGGCTCGAGTGGATCGAACCGATGTTTTCCAAATCAAATATTTTTTAACGTATGTGGTGTGATTTTTGTCCGGTTAAGTGTTTTTGTTTGTTCTTCTCATATGTGAAAACCTTTCTCTCAAACGAATATAAAGGAGATTATCAACAACTACTCTTATTAGAACTTTTTCCGGCCGGCTGTACTCTTTCTTCTTTGATTTTATTTATCGGTTTATTGTTTTCGATTTGACTCTAATCAAATCAATTTTTATCTTCATTATTAAGAAACAACAATTGTCATTGCATATCTTTAACGATTATCTAACTGTCCCTCACTTGTGACTACGATCATCGAGCTCTGTACTTTTTTCTCTTTGGGAATGTTTATTTTCGACAATTGAATCTTAATATTTGATGTTTTCATATGTAGGTGTATGTATGTCACATTTATGGTGTCGCAATGTTCTTTTTTTGGTATCTTTGACTGTGTAAGTTCTAATATCACAAAAACAATTGAAAGAACGAGAATATGAACACACAAGAGAATTAACGAGGTTCAGCAATATGCCTACGTCCTCAACCCAACCACTTTATTAAGAACCACTTAAATAATCTTACAAATTTGTTTAATCATATTTATTCAACGACAAGATATCTTGAATCAACATTGACCATTTCATAATCTACCATGTCTCACACACACCAACAGGTGTGTCACACTCGTTTATCACTCACCAAAGAAAACCCAAAACTCTCTGTTTTTCTCTCACGGCAAACTCTGTGTTTTTCATATTCTCATAAAGCGTCAAAGGACCTCGGTTAACATAACCTATCCTTTTATACTTGCTTGATCTCTAAATCTTTGATTTAAAATTTTCTCTTAATCTTTATTTCCATAAATCTTCTTGTTAGGATCTTCTCTCCTAATATCCTCTTTGGCACCAAATCTACTTTTTAATAATTGCAACTTGGTCCTTCAAAGTCTATGACTTAACAATCTCCCACTTTTTATCTGAATGTCTGAACTGAAGCATCTGCAGCTCAAACATCTACAATGACGGACACAACAAGCACAACAAGTACAAGGCATTTCATAGCCACCGCAGTACAAGTTCATTAGAGCACATGTTCATGAACAAAGATAGATTTGAAATCATGAGATCAGTAAAACAGAACTTCAAAGAGTCCAACATCAAATATATGAGAAACGTGAATCGTGAAACACACTCATCAGATATAATATGTATCACTCATAACTTACCTTCAACACTTTAAGCACACGTACCTCCACATATTCTCCCCTTGCTTGAGTACACATTTAGATAAACAAAACCAAAAGAGAGAGAACTTACCATGTATTCGGTGTTAGATGCTTAAACACTAGCAAAACATAGATTCTTGTGACCAGAACGGCGAGGAAAAAATGGCATCAAACATTAGTGTTGTTCGGTTTGAGTTCTTGTGTAACGCATGAGTGACACGGGGAATCATGATTACGAGAGGATGGAGAAGAATGCCAGTTGACACAATGAAGAAGGCTAAGTACTGAACAACACACTTCAAGAAAAAGATTAGTGCAAATGGGCCATGACTCAAATATAAACATACTGCAGAATCCAATCAAAGATTAAAACTTTTAACTGAAGACTTTAAGACTTAGAAACTAAGTTTGAGGCATGAGTGAGGTACCGATGTGGTAATTAAACCTTGAGACTCAGAAAATCAGCTAGAAAATTATTGAAATCGAATAGATTTATAAACATAAAATGCGATAAGTGTCAATTCAAGGTCAAACCCAAGAAATGAAGCAACTTCATCCAAATGAGATTAAAAATATATGAGATAGAGAAAAGAATCAACTCACCAGCTCAACAAGGCAGCTTTTTCTTGATTCAAGGAGCTTTCACACTTGTTGATCATACATAGTTAGTCTACGCATCATGAACATCAAGACAATGGCATTGAGCTTGTTTTTAGAGACACAAAGATGATTATGGACTTGAGCATTTTTTTTTTCTTTTTCTTTTTCTCTTTTTTGTGTAGCTGTTTCTCAACCGAGTAGTTGTTATATACACACACACACACACACACACACACACACACACACACACA
>OVBE01007567.1:0-18315 GCA_900406425.1 Iberis pinnata
CAGGATTTTGAGTTGAGATTGCTAAGTTAGATTAGGCAAAATGATCATATTCTTGATCATATTCTTGATGTGTTAGATTAGGCTAAATTTTCTAAAAACTAAAAAAACAACTAAGAAACTTTACACAAGTCCAACCAATAATCCAACTTTTAAACAAAAGTCCTTAACAAAAGTCCTANTTAAGGACTCACACAAAAGTCCTACCAATGTGGATGCTCTTATACCTTTAGGCCCATATATTTTCAACTAGCTAGGCTTTGAAGCTTTTATTAGTAGGCTTTAATTGAAGTCTTAGCGGGTTATCCGATCTACTTAACCGACTAAGAGCATCTAACCAACGGAAAGTGCTCAAATATTTTTTTATTAAATTTTATGGATAAGAAATATTTGATTAAATTAAAAAAATTGTGGCTTTCAATGATAAAATAATTTTGATGCTCAAATTTTTTTACTTTTATTTCACAAATTATATTTCAATTCATAAATTATATTTTACATTTAAATGAAAATAATTTAGATTTTAAATTTTTTTTACTTTTTAAAACATTATATGTTACATATCAGAAATAATAATTAAAGATGAAACATACATGAAATGCATTTTATATAACCGGAACCGAGCCGAATACCCGAAATATCGATTTTCGGTTTTTTAGATTCAGTTTTTGTTTTTGAAGTTCGGTTTATTAGGTTAATTTTTAGTTATTTTTTGGTTATTATCAGTTTTTTTGGTTTTTCAAAAAATAAATTAATAATAAAAATGAACCGATCGGTTATCGAACCGAATTGAGCTGAAAACCAAAATTAAAAATTCTTTTTTTGTCGATCAGTTTTCTTTCGGTTTTTGAACTATTCGGTTTAGTTTGGAAATTTCGATTCAATTTTTTTTTGCATCTCTATAAAAAAATCATAAATCTAAAAAAAAACAAAAAATAAAGCACACACACGACCACACAAGCAAAAATATTACCCAACCCAATCTAGTGCCAACAGTGAAAGATTGCATAAAAATCCCTTGCTAGGCTTTATACATTAAAATTGATTATAAAGAGTACAGAGAGAATATAACTCCACAAAATCTGGAGATTAGTTTAGATATTAACAAACTTGTAACAAGAAGAATATTCTATTCTCTATCACCCTCCCATAGTTGAAGCGTCCGATGGTCGGAGGGTTAAACTGGATCGAAATTCCGTGAAAAGCGTAGTTGATAATCCCTTTGTGAAGATATCAGTATACTGTAGAGAACAAGGGATATGGAAAACTCAAACATGTCCGATGGCGACCTTTTCCCGAACAAAATGGATGTCCAATTCAATGTGTTTCGTCTGTTGATGTTGGACCGGATTTGTAGCTATGTAGACAGCGCTAATGTTATCACAATAGACTACCGAAGCTTTGTTGAAAGGCTGGTGGAGTTCGAGTAGTAGGTTTCTGAGCTAAGTGAGCTCTGAAACAGCATTGGCAACACCTTTGTATTCTGCCTCGGAGCTCGAGCGCGAAACAATGTGCTGTCGTTTTCCCAACCAAGAGACTAGATTCGGTCCAAGAAAGACACAATACCCCGAAGTTGAGCGACGAGTGTCCGGGCAGCCTGCCCAGTCAGCGTTTGTGTATGCGATGAGTGAATCGATCTTTCCTTTGGTCAGTTGTATACTGTAGGTGAGTATGTCTTGAAGGTAACGTAATATGCGTTTCAATACTGTGAGATGTGGTTCATTTGGTGCGTGCATATAAAGGCAAACTTGATGGACGTCGTAAGAAGTATCCAGTCGCGTGAATGTGAGATACTGTAAGGCACCAGCAAGAGAGCGGTAAGAGGTCGGATCTTTGACCAGTTCGCCATCGGACACCGAGAGTTTTGAGTTTGTGTCGGTCGGCGTTTTGACAGGTTTACAATCTGTCATATGGGCTCGATCAATTATCTCCTGTGCATAAGTTTGTTTACTCAAAAATAGGCCCATATGGTTGTAAGAAGCTTTGACCTCTAAGAAGTGATGGGCTCGACCCATATCAGTCATTGGGAATTCTCTTTTTAAAGCCTGTATTATTTTTTTGCAGTAACAGGGATGACAAGACAGTCAAGATTACATCGTCGACATAAAGCAGCAAATACGCCGTCTTTGTTTCTCGATGAAAAATAAAAAGGGAGGAGTCAGCCTTGCTTGCCGTAAAACCAATATCTCTCAAGTAAGAAGCTATTCTTGAGTTCCAGGCGCGTGGAGCCTGTTTCAAACTGTACACAGCCTTGCGAAGTCTACATACATAATCTGGGTGAGTTTTATCAGTAAAGCATGGTGGTTGAAACATGTAGACTGTTTCATCAAGAGTTCTACGAAGAAACGCATTCTTCACGTCAAGCTGATGTAGTGGCCAGTCATGGGAAACCGCTAAGTTAAAAACAGTGCGGATTGTTGCCGGTTTGATAACGAGACTAAAAGTCTCGGTATAATCGATTTCGTGTTCTTGAGATTTCCCATTCGTAACTAGTCGTGCCTTATGCCTGATTACTCGTCCATCTGCATCAAACTTATGTCTAAACAGCCACATAGATCACATAACGTTAGTGTTATTTGGGCGAGGTACCAAATCCCAATTTCTCGTTTTTATCATAGCGTTGATTTCATATGTCATTGCCTTATTCCAATTAGGGTTTGAGAATGCTTTTAAATGGTTGTTTGGAATAGGTGAATGATGTGAAGTATGAAGAGAAAGTATGGTTTTTGGTTTCCTAACTCATGCCTTTCCTCTTGTGAGCATAGGGTGAGATAAAAGTGGAGCTGGTGGTGTTGAGTTGGCGTTTGGTGGATGAGAAGCTACTGGTTCGGCAGGTGGTAAAAGAAATTTGTAAAGAGGAGATGGTGAGTCAAGCTCCGGAACAGACTTTGGAGACGAGTTCAAAGGTTGAGATGTAGATTTGGGAAAAATCGTTTCATCAAAATAGACATGCCTAGAGATGATGATTCGATTTGTCTTTAAGTCTAAACATTTATAGCCTTTGTGAAGGGTGGAGTAACCGAGAAAGAGGCAAGGAGTAGAGCGGGGCGAAAACTTGGGTAAAGAATCATAATTAAGGTTTGGAAAACAAAGGCAACCGAAAACACGTAAACGATTGTAAGTCGGTTCTTTGTTAAAGAGAAGGCTGAAAGGGATTTGATTTTTAATGGCTGAGGAGGGCGTGATGTTAAGGATATGAACAGAAACGTTTCAAGCCTCAGCCCAGTAAGAGGACGGTAAGTGAGCTTGAAACAACAAAGACCGAATTGAATTGGTTAAAGTACGAATCATTCGTTCGGCCTGGCCATTTTGTTGTAAAGTATGAGGACAAGAAAATCAGACAGTTTTCCCCATCTCGGCAAGATAATTTTGAAAGTGAATGTTGGTATATTCTCCACCATTATCACATTGTAAAGACTTGATGTTTTTGTTAAACTGTGTTTGTATATATTTTGTGAATTGAACAAACTTTGAATAAACACCATATTTTCTTTTTAGGGGATATACCCAAACAAAGTGAGTGTGATGATCAAGAAACAGCACATAATATTGTAATCCACTCAAACTAGCTTTTGGCAAAGTCCATAAGTCAGAGTGAACAAGATCGAAAGGAGCAGATATTTGAGTTTGAGAAATAACAAAGGGCTGTTTATTATTTTTTCCTAAACAACAAGCATGACAAGTAGAGAGAAAATGTTTATTAGAGACTGATATTTTGTAAGAATTTAAAAGAGATTTAATTCCAGAGGAATTGCATTGACCAAGTCGGCGATGCCAAAGAGTAGGTGTTGAAGCCAAAAGAGCCGAAGATGGGGATTTATTGAGATGAGCAGGGACGGAATAGAGGTCTCCGGAACTGTTATATCGGAGCAGAAGTTTCTGTGTTGGAAGATCCTTCACAGAAAAACCAAACAAATCAAATTCAATAGAAAAATAATAATCTCTAGTTAATTTCCGGACAGAGATGGGGTTTTTAACGAGTTCAGGAACAATCAAGATATCATTAAGCTTTAGAGGTTTAGTTGAAGGATTTATAGAAGAAGAACCAGTAGCCGAAACAGGAATTTTGGAACCATTGGCAACGACAACTGAGTGATCAACGTTACGTAAAGACAAGGAGTTGAGATTACCTGCATTGGACTTCATGTGGGATGTGGCACCGGAATCCATATACCAATCGTTGGAGGTGAGATCCTGAAGCGTTTTTGTTGAATACGCCTGGTCAAATGAAGCAGGTTGTGAAGAAAAAACTGGATGTTGTCGTTGGTGAGGAGGAGCTGGTGGCGATGGAGTGAAATTGGTAGGTGGGCCGTATTGGGGAGGTAAGGCCCAAGGAAGATAAGCATAGGCCCAAGGATTTGGTGGAGCCCAAGAAGGAGATTGAGACCATTGTCGATGCTGGTTTGAGTTCTGGTGACCTCTGCCACGGGAATGATTATCGTTCCTTCTGTTGCCACCGCGAAAATAGTTGTTGCGTTGGTGACGGGGACGAGCCTGATCGGCTCGGGTAGACTCGACGGCCAGTACAGTCGCCGAAGACGAGTGGTCGGCATGGGATGTTGGCGGTTGTTTAATCACGCGATTCAAGCGGGTTTCTTCAAGCTCTAGCATAGATTTAGCAATTTCAAATGATGGGAAGGGTTCTTTGTGTTTGATAACATTGATGATGTTATCATACTTTTCATTGAGGCCATTGAGTAGATACATGACGAGCGTACGGTCAGGGACAGGAGAATCAAAGTTTTTCAGGAGATCCGAGATTGATTTCAGTTTTTGTGTGTATGCCTGGATAGAAAGATCACTGATCTCAATGGTACGTATCTCGTTGTCCAACTGAATGGCACGGGCCTCCTTATTGTTCCAAAATTTGCCCTCGATGCGAAGCCATACATCACGAGCAGTTCCGCCGATTTCAAATGTTGATCGGAACATATCAGTTGAGAGAGTCCCATATATCCAGAGTTTGACCAACCCGTCTCGTTTTTCCTAAGCTACGTCATTGGGACCGTTGGCTACTAGTGTACCGTCTAGATGTCCTCAAACATCGAAGGTTAGGCAGTGGGTTAAGAAGAGCTTTCTCCAGGCGTCATAGTTATGGTCGTCTTGATCCAAGGTAATAGGAATGTGATATTTGATGTTTGTAACACCAAATGCTCTTTCGAGGGGATTTGCCATTGACCCTGAGAAGATTGCATAAAAATCCCTTGTCGGGCTTTTCACATTACAGTTGATTATAAAGAGTACAGAGAGAATACAACTCCACAAAATCTGGAGATTAGTTAGATATTAACAAACTTGTAACAAAAAGAATATTCTATTCTCTATCAAACAGGTGGCAGAGAAGGATCGATCTTAAAAGTCTTCCACTAAGGATCGAGGCTTCTCATAATTGTTTACTTTAGTATATATATTTTTTGGAGTTAAGGATCGGCTAAGCACCTTCTAAGCAACATGGTTGGAGGTGGTGTAAGGATAGAGTTTGTGTTTTTATAAACTAGATAGTCGCCCATGTTTTTTTTAAGGAGTTTAGTGTAACGCTCCATTTCCTGAATCACTATTATCAAGTCCAATAATTCATATCCATTTTGAGTTACAAAAGTTTGTACGGCTTTTTTATTGGGTATCATCCAATGTAGAATATTTGTGTTTGATTACACATAGATCCCACATTTAGCTCAGAATATCATGATACAACGAAAAATCACATAATAAAAACCTATAGGCTGAAAATACGCAAAAATCGCCAGTCTATTTGCCATCCGATTTACTTTTCTACTATCCATTTTTTGTATAAAATATTATGACACAAACGTATCAGTAATGATAGTGTATGCAAAATACTAATCCTCTCCACCACGTTCTTCAAACCAACCTCAACAATGAATTTTCTAAAAAAAATTTATCACAAGTTATGCAAATACTATTGCTATTGCTTGAATGATCTTGTTGTCCGGTTGGATTCCTAAAGTTGGAAACTTTGCTTTAGAACAGTTAATATTCTAAAACTTTGGTGCTTTTGCCATGTTTTCGTTATGTTGTACACCTCTATATATACAGTGACTACTTCCAATAATGTACTCTAGTTTGCGGAGGGGCTCAAAGCTCTGTTAACCGAGATAAAAAACAATATTCAAGATGGCACTTTTGATTTTCTCGAAGCCATGTATTCTCTCTTTCCTCGAAGCCTATTTGGGTTTTGTCTCTTTTCAAAGTTTCCACCTTTTCTCAATTTTGTAACGCGAAAAGGGTTTTAAGCCTGATGGAGACGCAATTTCATGGCGGCGGAGAAGATCCTTGGCTAGCTCCGGATAAATTGTACCATGTGATATTCTGCTTCACCATCTCTCTCATCTTCTCTACTATCGCTTCTCTTTCCCGTTACTCTTTTCTACGCCGTCACTCCATTTGGATCGGATCTGCTTTCTCACTCGCCGCCGGTGCTGCTAAAGAAGCTGCCGATCAGTTTGGTATATTTCCCTCCGCTGGTGCTTCCATCAGAGATGCCGTCGCGGACGCCGTTGGAGTTGTGATTGCTGCTTTCATTCTCTTCCTTTGGAAATCTCGCAGGTCGCGTTCGGATTCGGGTCAAACCCGACCGATCCTGCCCATTTGAATGTCCTTAGTAATTGCTACGATTCGAGTTTTTGCTGGTTAAGTTTAGTCTGTATCGAGCTCAGTTTAGAGGAGAAGTGTGAATTAATGAAGAATTCTCGAATGAATTTTGCAGTTTATCAATTGATTTGGATGTCACAACTTGTGGTAACGTCCTTGTCTTAAATTGTTATATAAACTGGCATTTACATTTGAAGATCATTCTCTGAAATTGTAGGTGAGCAATTATAACTTCAAAGATTCATATAACAAGCAAATGGGCCAGTGCGATTCTTCTTGAGTCGAAATCTGATTTTTGGAATTAGATCTACTCAAGTGGTACGAAACTCCGGTTTAATATATCTTTCCCATCAAGCCAGTTATTTTACATGATTTGATTCTCTCTTTTTTATTTTTTTATGAACGCTATTAGTCTACTCTTAAAAAATTATAAAAATTGAATATAATTATCGGTTATAGGGATTTAAAGAATTTATGCAAAACGAAATCATGTAATGTTATTCTTTTAATGCTTCAATTAAATTACTCAAAACCAAATTAAAGTACAATTATAATAAAAAATTTCCAAATTCATTTGGATTTATAAATCTATTATATATAGACCATTTGGTGAAATATCTAAATATTCACA
This sequence comes from Iberis pinnata, assembly GCA_900406425.1. Classification (NCBI taxonomy): domain Eukaryota; kingdom Viridiplantae; phylum Streptophyta; class Magnoliopsida; order Brassicales; family Brassicaceae; genus Iberis; species Iberis pinnata. The sequence goes on from OVBE01007567.1 coordinate 7,241, forward strand.
AGCTTTGTTTGGTTGAAAATACCTAAATATTTATAAGCTTTTTTTATATGAAATATTCCTTCTGTTCCTAAAAGGATGATATTTTATTTTATTTTTTGTTTCACAAATATTGATGTTTTAGATTAAAGTTATAATAGCCGAGCAACACTTAGTCTAGTGGTTACTGGCGTTGTCTCCTGGTATCCCGGTCACGGGTTCGAGTCCCAAAGTGGACATGCTAATTCTAACATACTAATTCTGGCGACAAAAAAAAAAAAAAAAATTAAAATTATAATATATTTATGATGTTGAGAATCGCACTTCAAAATTATTGACTTTATTTTTATTTTTAACCAATAATAAATGGAGAGAAATAGTATTTAATGTTATTAAATTAATAAAAATATTAAAAAATAAAAGTTAGTTTTATTAGTATGGGTGAAAAATTCAAAATATCAAGTATTTCATAACGGAAAGAGTATATGATAATATCAATACTTAAATATTAATAATCTTTCTTATTAGAATTGAATGAAAATTTGTTTGAAAAATCCCAAAATTCTACAAATAAATAATTACATTTTCTATTTAAATGAGATGGACACGAAAAATGGTGTATGCATTAACATCTCAATTCTCAAGATAAACATTTAAATTTACATACAATTATTGACAACTAGTTAACGAGATAAGCAAAATAACATTAGTAAATTGTTACAATTAAAAGGTAAATCATATATATATATATATATATATATGTGAAAACTTATAAAATAAGCTATTTAGAAAATAATGCACGTTTATCATAATAAAAAAAATTATGAGACATGCAAACAATACATATATTAAAAAAACTCAAATGAGTTTTTGTAGGTTTTTTTTAAAAAAATTGCACACTTATTATTTTAAAGTACAATTATAAAGTTAGTTAGTTAAAAGTCATAAATAAAATAAAAATTTATCATATTAAGTGATAGTAAATCATATCAACCAAGAAATTTCAAAGTAAACCTAATTTTATGGAATATTAAAATAGAATAACATATTGTGGAAAAGAAACCCTAGTTTGTTATAATAACAGTAAAAAAATTTGGATGAAAATAGCAGTAGTTAAAAAAATGATAGATTTTCGTATATATATAGAAATTCTCATCTTTAAAAAATATTATAATATGAATTTTTATAAAGTAAATATAAGTTTGCGAGTGGTGTTATACAAATAATTGTAATTTTCTGGTAGTAAAGAATAGGTTTCTTATTGAAAAAGAAAAAAAAGTTGCAAATAACGGTCTCTTATATATTGGCGTGGAAAGAAAACAAGAAAACTTGTGGCGAAATCGATTGAGAGAAGAAATAGAGAGATATTTCATTTTTTTCAAGAGTCAAGAAAATTAAAATTTATTAATATCCTCTTCTTCGTCTCCCAAATTTCCGCCATTCTCTTCCGTACACAACGTTCGTCGCCAAGAACAAAAAAAAAAAAAAAAAAAAAAAACCANGAAACCCTAACCTGGAGAATCGCCGCCTTCTTCAGAAAATATCTATCTTCGTCGCTTGTTTTCCAGGTTCGTGACCGCCTTATCATTTCCTTGTTATAAATGTATCCATTCTTGTGCGTCTTGGTTACTTTCGTATGAACATCTTGTTCTTGGTCTTGGGATTGATTGTTCTTGGTATTGCAAATTTGTTGTAGGTAGTGTTGAACCCAGATCGGCTCTTTCTCTAGATCCGTTCTAGGTTTTTCCGTTTTCTTCTACAATCTCTCGAATTCAAATAACTTATATCGTAATCAAAGAGAGAAAGATATGTCGCTGGTTCCGAAAGACGATTCGATTGAAATCCGCGAGGTCTGGAGCCACAATTTGGAAGGTGAGATGGCTTTGATTACAGAAGCCGTCGTCGATTTCCGTTTCGTCGCGATGGATACAGAGTTTCCTGGAACCGTGTGCAAGCCAGTAACGGAAATTCCAAACGCCAGAGGATACACTTTCAACTACGAAACCCTAAAGACGAACGTGAACATGCTAAACTTGATTCAAGTCGGTCTCACATTATCCGACGAGCAAGGAAACCTCCCAACCTGTGGAACCAACAAGCAATGCGTCTGGCAATTCAATTTCCGAGAGTTCAACCGCAGATCCGATATGTACGCCATTGATTCTATCGAACTCTTGTGTGAATCAGGCATCGATTTCGCCAGAAACAGCGAATTTGGTATTGAATCAAAACGATTCGCGGAGCTTCTAATGGGATCAGGAGTAGTGCTTAACGACGATATACAGTGGGTGACATTCCATTGCGGATTCGATTTCGGATACTTGCTGAAACTCCTAACCGGAAAATCTCTGCCGGAGAAGCAACCGGAGTTTTTTGTTCTGGTGAAGACGTTTTTCCCGAGAGTATACGACATCAAATACCTGATGGATTTCTGTAACGATCTCCATGGCGGACTGAGCAAAGTAGCACAGCTGCTTCGTGTCGAACGAGTTGGAATATCTCACCAGGCTGGATCGGATAGCTTGTTAACGTTGCGTGTCTATAGGAAGATGAAAGAGATCTACTTCCCTGCTTCCATGGACAAATACTCTGGTTTCTTGTATGGGTTAGGTGATATCAATTCTCGGTCACTCACTCTAAAGCATAATTTAAAATTAAAAAAATAAATAAATAAAAAAACAGGAAAAAGATTTTAAACATTTTGTGGTTTTCTTCTTTTTTTTCTTCTTAGGGTAAATTACATTTTAGATGGTTTGGCTATTGCGTTACAATCATATGAATCGTAAAACTTCGCCAGTAATGACACATAACTAACAGTTGAAAAAAAAAAATAGTTACACAGTTCATTTTTCAAACAAATGATAATTCGCAAAGGGAAAATAAGTTGTCAATATTCAATAACTCGACTCGCTCCACTACTCCACGACGTTACCAACAATGCGTAAGCAATAAATTAAAACGGCGTCGTTGTAGAAACTTATTAAAAAAGCCCAATTAGACAAATATGTGGCCCATATCCGCGACTATTTTTTTAGGGTGAAATTAGGGTTTAGTATTATCAGTACTCTCTTCCTCCATATAAGTTGTTCCTTGTTTTTGCCTCATTCTTTCTGCTGCTGCCGTCTTCGTCTCTGAGGTTAGTATTTCAGCCTGTTCTACGATCTTACTGATCTCGCACAATCATCTGTCTTCTACCGTCTACATTGATATTCAGGTGTTGTTGAGACTGATTTGATTGGTTTTAATGGCAGATAATAAGGGCTTTTATTTTTTTCGGTCGTTAAGAGCATTCAAAGAAACAACATGTCTGGGTAAGCTTCTCTTGCGTTGTAGTTATTCTGGGTTATGAGTCTGTCTAAATCAATGATAAATTGCTAATTCTCTTGGTATATGTTTTAATGGTATCTGTTCTGGCATTGTTGCTTGTTTATACTCTTAAGATTCGTTTTTTTTTTTGTTTCTTTAGCTTGTTTCAGTGTCTTGATCATATCTCTGATCTTTCTATTTAGCATTTTGTTATCGATCTAATTTATATGTTTTAGATGACTCATTGTTTGTTGTTGGCAATTCAAGTTTATCTTAGTGTTTATGATTCATTTCTGTTTGTTGGCTGTGTCCTGACTCAATTCATTAACTAGTGACGAGGCTGCTCCTGTTGTTCCTCCCGTTGCTGAGCCAGCGGCCATCCCAGAGGACATGGACTTATTAACTGCATTGGAGCTAACTCTTAGGAAAGCTCGTGCTCATGGTGGTGTGGTCCGTGGTATCCATCAAGGTGCTAAGCTTATTGAGAAGCGTACGGCTCAGCTCTGTATCTTGGCTGAAGACTGTAACCAACCTGATTACGTAAAGCTTGTGAAGGCACTTTGCGCTGATCACAGTATAAATTTGCTCACAGTTCCAAGTGCCAAAACCCTTGGTGAATGGGCTGGTGTAAGTCTTCTGTCTTGTCATATTCTGTCTACTGATTCTAAACATATACATTTTTCTGGATGATTGTTTGGTTATTAACTAAATACTTTAATCTTTGATGTTTCTTGTAGCTCTGCAAGATTGATTCTGAGGGTAATGCCAGGAAGGTTGTTGGATGCTCATGTGTTGTAGTCAAGGTATGGAGTTTATATGACTCAGTTCATACCTGTTCATAAGAGATAATTGATTTTGTTTGGTCACTGGTCATTTACTTGCTGCGATTCTGTGTTTTCAGGACTACGGTGAGGAAACAACTGCACTCAACATCGTCAAGAAGCACATTGAAACTTCCTAAATTTCAAGAAGCATTTCTTATCTCAGATTGCATATGTTTTCAATCCCAATGCTGTTTTTTTTTCCTGGTTTTGATATTTAATATTTAGAGGATAGCTCTCGAGACTTGTTTGGTTTTTTGGAACATGATCATGTTTTGTTGTCACTTACACTCTACTCTTCCAAATCCCAATAAGCTTAAGATTTTCGTATTCCATTTTTTTCTTATAATATAGTTATCCCTACCAATCAATTTGATTCCTTACAATTAATTGTCGACTGAGAATTCTAATATAAAGTATTCAAAATCAACGAAATATTACGATTCTCAGCGTCTGATTCATCTCATTCAGTCTATTTTCATTCAATTTGTGTTTTTATGCTCTCTACCAGAATAGATGGACATGTTAAGAAAAATGCCATAATACACACCTCTTATCAATATTATCATATTCTATCAGTGCAAAAGACGGTTATATCCCTATGAAGTGACGTTAATGTTTTACAATTTTTTAAATTATTTCAAAAAACCTTCTCACTCCATCACTCTTTCTTTTCGGTCTGACTCCTTCTGTGTAGTCATCATTTCCTCTCTTTTCTTAAATAGTTTCTTCATCGAGAAAGGAAAAAAATCTCTATAAAAACCGCATACACAAATCTCTCTTCACAACAAACTCTAATCCTAAAAAATCATCTACTTCCTCACTAAACATCAACTGAATTGCATAACCGTATAAGTGTAGAGAGAATACTCCAAATGTCGAGCAAGAAGAACATTCGCAAATCGCTACGGTTAAAGGAGAGGGAAACGACTACTGAATAGTCACGGTCTCGATGTCTACAAATTGTCCTTGTAAACCCAGATACCGGCGGACCGGACGGGCATGCATATGCTTCGCGAGAGTCAGAACAGGTCGACGGACTAGGGGACGGTCAGTTCAAGCCGGAGTTACTCCCGAGAAGATTGTACGCTCTTGACCGCTATCCACCAGTCGGACGAATCAACAGTTACTCCAAGCCGGAGTACATGCTCGATATCGTTGAAGCCCTTGCAGATACGGCGGATCTAGACTATTTAAAGGCGTCGATTTTTATACCACTGCTTAACCTTCCAATTCGTATGTCGGCATTATCCGGAAACTGGTGCACCAGATGTTGTGCAGGTCATTGCCAACAGCAAAAAAAAATATGAGTTATGGTTCGTATTCGCCGGTTGTCCATTTCGTTTCTCGCTTAGAGAGTTTGGGATTGTTACCGGTCTTTACTGTGTACCTACTCTGGAGGCCGGAAAGTTGGAGAGGCTACAAACTCCTGAAGACCCCAAGAAGCCTTACTGGAACACCTTGATATCGAAGAAAAAACAGAGTGTTACGATTAAAGAGATTGTTGATTGGCTTAAAATGGACAGAAGATTGTCGATGGACAAGAAGATGCCATCTTGGAGAAGAATCAGACTGGCGCTTATAGTGATAGTTGAAGGGATATTGTTATGCAATACAAATCCAGTCAAAGTTGGTAGCAAGGTCGTTGAAATGGTAAAAGATCTGGAGGCTTTTGAAAGTTTCCCATGGGGTCATGAAGCGTTTACGTTAATCATTGAGACGGTAAAAGTTGGCGAGCAATGTCAGAATTTGGATATACTAAGAAAAAAGCTCAATCAATCACACACAGCTACACATGGATTCACTCTTGCGCTGTTAATCTTCAAGGCCATTCCAGAGTTTGTTAGGTTACTACCCGATTCGGATGACGGTGACCACGACTTTACTCATGAGTCAATACTGAGCATCCCAAAGTGCAAGAGTTTCCACAACGACAACATACTGAAAATAGAGAACATGTCCACAGTAAATATGAAAACATTTAAATACAGTATACATATTTTAGATATTTTGTCTAACTGTTTTTCAATGGACAACATAACAAACGAGTGTGCAACCTTACTTGACTGACGATGATGAAGCATACTGGAATGTAAATGAGCACTGGGTGGACGAGGTGGTGGATAATACAGTCGTCTATATGGAAAGGTTGATTCGGTCTCAGTTCAAATTTCAGAAAAACATGTGGCAAAGTGAATGCAATGATTTTGAACCTATTGTCCTGGAGGTAAAAAAAGGTACAGAATGTGAAGAAGACAAAACCTGCCAAGGAGATACGCAAACAAGTGCATGATGGGGTAGGTACATCGAAGCATAAATCAACCAAGAGTCAAGTTCCAGAATCTAGTCGTAAAAGAAAGCGTACACAAGTGTCCCCAGATATAAAAGGTGGTGAAGCCGTGGACATAGTTTCAGTTTGTAGGGAGTTTGAGGAAAAGTTGGTTGCGCACACAGAGAAGATGACTAAGTTATTTCGTATAGAGAAAGCGTTGTTGAGAGATGAATTACTTGTTTCGCTTTTGATCGAACTGCGTAGGAGTGGGAAGTTGATGAAAAATGAGTTATTGGATGAGATTATAAGTGAGGTGCGCAAGGGAGGGAAGTTTATAAGTCATGAGAAAGGCACGCATCCTTTGTCGGCACATCTATCTATATGTAGTTCTGAGATACATAAGTGAGGGAGGAAATGGACAAAGCTAGTGAGTTTTCTAGGGATGGGGGATTTTTCGCTGAATATCCGGGTGTTGAAGATGTTCTAACAGACCTTGCAACAGCAGTAAGTTTTTTTGTTGTTTGAATCATTTTCTTAGTGTTTGTGAGTTTTGATGACAATGTTAACAACAGAGAATGCTAAGTTGCCGCTTGAAGACCAAGGAGACAAAGCAGAAAACCCAGTGATATTAGTAGACCAGGTAAGATGGTGAATGGACAACCAAATAAATTTGACATTTGCATACATTGGCAAGCATGTTAACAATGTTGTATACAGAATGAGAAGGCAAATGTAGAAGATATGGATGACAATGATCACAGATTGATGTCAACCGAGAAAATGGTGGACGAGACAGAAGCAACTAAGACGAAAGTAGACCAAGTAAGCAATGAAACTAGTTACAACCCTTCATCGTTTACGTGGTTATTTTGACGATGACAATATGTGCAGAATGATCAGATTTCCATGGAAGAATCAGCAGTCAATGTAGTCAAATCAGTGGACATGATGGAAAAAGAAGGAATTCCAGTTTTACCAGTAGACAAGGTAAGATGATCGATAGACGTAATTATCAAATATAATTGTTCATTTCGTATAATGGCTAAATATATGTACAATGTTTTCTACATAACGAGAAGGCAACCAAAGAAGATATAGATGATAATGATTGGAGAATCACGTCAATTGGGAAGTCTATGGAAGAGATAGAAGCAACCAAGACGATAGTAGACAAAGTAAGCCATGGAACCAATTATAATCCCTTATTGTCTCTGTTGTGAATTTGATGGTGATGATAATGTATATACGCATCAGATGTCATTAGAAAAAGCAGTGGACAAAATCGGCAAATCAGTGGACGTAGGGAGCGACCCAACTACAGCGGTGGACAACGAGAATGAGGGTCCGGAGAAGCTGGCACCCGCATTAGAGGCAACACAGCCTGCAATAGTCAATGTAAGACACGTACGCAAAGCAAGGCACCTTGATTTTATAGGTTCCATATTCTCTTTTAAACAATGAAACCTCATTTTATATGCAGACCGACGAGGTGTCCACTAGAGGAAAATACGAGAAGTTACTAGACATAACAAAACCAGTGGATATAGCAGTCAGCGCATGCACGGTTAATATGGCCCATGCATTAGAGTCATCAACGTTGTTAGTAGTCAATGTAAGTCTCGTATGCATCACCCAAAGCCATGGTACCTTATGTAGGTTGTTTGCGTATGCTCTTCGAAATAACAAAAAATACAATTAATATGCAAAAAGCGGAGCTATCCAGTATAGAGATAGAGGACAAGTTGGTGGAATATACGCAACAAATGGACAGGATATCAGATGGAATGGACAAGCCGACCCCTGAGCAAGGGACAATCAGGATGGAGTCGGACAACATTCCACATGTGGACAACATAGAGGTTACAATGGAAAAAATGAAGGTCACAATGGACAAGAAGGATTTGCCTATCGACGACCTTAATTATGATCCTAATTGGATACTTGGACTCAAACCTTCTGAGACTTTCGAAAGGCCGAACAGTCCGAGAACACCTAACCGTAGTCCTAGTGGTGAGCAAGAAGTGGCTGGTGGACAGAACCAAGTTGATGAGGCGGCTGATCTAGAGAAATGGAGAGAAGCAAAAGCAGTAGCGTCGGTAAGTCCTTTTTTGCTATATGATTTTGGTTATGGAGGTAGCTAATACATATGATATGTTTGTTGTAATGAATGGGTTGTGCAGGCAATGTCAAAACGCATCAGTGATGCTGTAATTTCGAAACATTTTGGAGAAAGACAAGAAGGACAAATAAGCATAGTAACTAAGAAAATCTATCTTTCAAATATTACGTGAACTTCAGGAATATGTAGAAGAACGTACGTGTTTACTTTTATTAAAGGGACAGACTATAGTTGTGCTGGCTGGACAACAACACGAAGATATGGGTGGTCTGGTTACGGTGGATGGACTAAGACAAACAGTTAACGACATGGTGGACAACGTAGTTGTACACCAACAGGAAGATGCGATGGTCGATGGACACACTGACAAAGATGCGGAACGTGTACTAGTGGTCTTAGCATGTGCAGAAGCACAATGAGGATGAAAATTTACCATTAGCTTCTCTTAAAAAAGTAAAAAAAAAAACTACAGTTCACGGATGAAAGCGACGAAACACACAAAGAGGATGTTCTAGAGAAAAAGGTAGTTAAAAAGCCAAAAAGGTTCAGAGATTCGTTGACACCGAAACAATTCTTAGATCTGAAAAATGTCTATGAATCGCTAGTGCCTGTCCAGTCATCACGTAAGAAGCATCTGCTAGCTTGGCTAAGCTCTAATGAGAAGAAGTAAGACGTGTACACATGTTTATCTATCATTCATTAACAATTCATGACACTATTTTCTGTTTCTTATATGGCAGACTTTACATAATTGAAGGAAAACAAGTGAAATACATATTTTTTGACGTGGGAATGACTCAGCGTCAATCCATAGACACCCATGTAAGTTTATTGTAGATGTAGTAAGTGCGAGTCAAATTCGAGATGTCCACCCAATATATTGTACATGTCCAATGAAACTTTTTAATGCTTGATTTATTGTTGTTCAGCATGTTGATGCCATGCTAAGTTTGATGTGGAGGAGGGAAGGAGACAACTTGTTAGAAATGAGGATTGGCATTCTCGATAGATTTTTTGTTCGTTTGCTATGTGAGGAGCACAACAACTACAAGAAATCGAGGTCGAAAGACAAGTGGACATGGAGTAGTACCATTAAGAATTACATTAAGGGGTTTGTTCCAAATCGTCCTAACAAGTTGACCTGGTTTAAAGCCATAGACAGTGTCTACGTCCCCATGGATTGGGGACAATTACATTGGGTGGCCTTGCAGATTGATCTTAAGGAAGGAACCACCAACATACTTGACAGCTTCTGGAGGGGGATGGACGAGTCAAAAATGGAAGGGATCATGAGACCATTAGTTGCATTCATGCAACTTACAGTCAATTGTCTGGTCCACAGTGAGGGCGACGGACGAAAGATGGAAGATGTTTTCAGAGTTGTCCGAGTGCCGGATTTGCCGCATATATCATGGGTAGGTGACTCTGCCTCAATGACCATGAAGCATATAGAGTTTCACTCGCAGAACATAAATGTCTCATGTCTCACTAAGAATGTGGTTGGGGTCGTCCGTGATCACCATGTTGTTGACCTTTATGAGGAGTTTGTCCAGGCTCTGGACCGCTGAATTCACCCCCTTAACTCACCGCCATGCAATCTCCATCTTAAGTTTTATGTTCTTGTTATGTTTCATGAAGATATTTTAAAGCCTACCTGAACTTATTTTTTGTTTAGTTGTCCTATAAAACAATATGCTAGTACTTTCGGTATAGTTCCATGAATGTCTAAGTAAGGTAATGTGTTCAACACAATCCACGTTCTATTTTATGCCAGCATACAAGTGTAGAAGTAGGTCCACACATAGAAGTTTAATGAATGTATAATCAATATAAAAACCTAGTAGAAACCTGAGTGGACGAAACAGTCGACCACCCCCAATGTGTTTTTTCATGTGTCCACCAGAAACCTGATTGTGCCACATCAAGGGGTCAAAATACACGAAAACTCATCATATATGTCTACCATCTCAGAATAGACCAGCTTGCATATGTCCTCCATCTCAGACTAGACCAATATTCATATATGTTTTCACAACCACAAACATGTTATCGACTGTCGTGTATACTATCTAGTCTAACACCACATACGTTTGTATACAATATAGGAACCGGAGTGGACGAAACACTGGAACACTCCCAACGGGTAGCTCTTATTTGTCCACGAATAATGTAAACATGTTGCAACAATAATGACGTTGATAAATCTCATTATCCCAACTATGTCCACGACATGTTCATATATGTCTTTGACAACTACAGGCATGTTATCTACTATCGAGTAGACTAACTAACACCACACACGTTCGCATAGTATACGCATGGACAACCATAATATCATGAATTTCCAAGCAAGGTAATGTTGATTAAACACAATCCGCGTTCAAAGTTTATGCCAACATCAATATAGAAAAGTATGTCCACGCATCATGAATGGACCAAATTTGTATAGTACGTATGTGGAAACCCGTATTTTTGGACGATAATTTTTTTTCGTTTTTGTATATATATTTCGGTTGTATCGGATTTTTTTTTCGGTTATGTAATTAATATAATCATAATGATTAATGGAAAATAAATTATG
>OVBE01007568.1:0-18315 GCA_900406425.1 Iberis pinnata
TTTAATTCCAAAATGGTGGAAGGACCACTCAAAAATCCACCGATAATGATGCTCTAATATAGAAAATCACATACATTCATACAAATTTTGTATTTGTCCACACTAAATCACTTTTGTCTAACTATAACTATTCAACAAATGGTTAAAAATATTAGAATATAAACATCTAAATTTTAATTATTTCATAAAACTCACTTATTTTTTTCCTAACCTTTGGAATACTTCTTTAAGAAAACCGATAAACATAAAAAAAACATGAAAGTTATATTTTTATTTTCCCTTATAAGTGATTTAGTGAAAAGAAACTAATGAAATTCCTAGATGTTTATATTATAATATGTTTTAACCATTTGTTGAATAATTATAGTTAGACAAAAATGATTTACTTTCTTTTTGTCACACTAATATAATTTATGATATGACTCTCGTGGCAAGTATATACTCTCTTTTTGTCACACTAATCTTAGAAAATAATCTTTTATTAATCCATAAAACATTACTATATCGTTATCATGAGATAATCATGACACCCTTTTGCTTAAAGTTCTACGTCTCCTCTTGTCGACAGAAATTTTATGACTTTAGTAAGATCTTCCACGAGCATTATAACATTTAATTTTAACAATCCACATATATTTCATAAAAAGCTCACCAAAGAAAAAACAATTGTATTATTATTATTATTATTATTTTTGATGATTTTGGTATCCGGAGCTCCGCAGGATTCCGACTAGTCCCAATGCGTCTACAATCGCCGAGAATATCCAGATAGCCGCCAAAATTCATTCATTTTAATTGACGGTGGCCAGAATTTGAACCCATGTGGCAGAACTTCAATTGTATTATTTGAGGATTGTTGACATTAATGTTGAAACACAATTAAACTTTGAGAATATATTGTTCGAAAAGCTATAAAAATTAGTGTTAGGTAAAATTTTATTTAGTTTTTTCCAATAAACAAACTTTATTCTTTCTTCATCTTTTGAGATATTTATACTAAATTACAGTCGGTTATTTTAAAAACGAACCTTTGATCACTAATATTTATGAGCAGAAATCCGATTTATTGTGGGTTGAACTTGGCTTTAGCCCATCTCAGTTGTGAACTGAGATCGACTTTAACCCATATCAAACATGTTATAAATGTGACATAAATAGTATTAAAAATCCCAATAGAATTGACTAAATAGTATTACAGAGGGGAGAACAGTTTCAGAAAGACGAAAACGTGTGAGCAAGCCTCCGGTAAGACTCGGGGTTGAGGATATGGTTAACTACGCCTTAGTAGTTGGCAGAGATGATCCTTCTGCTTATAACGAAGCCATAAATAGCTTGTAGAAGGAAGAATGGATTGGTCCTATGCCTGAAGAAAACGTTCGCTTGGAGAATAATCATACATGGGATCTTGTGCCTTTACCAAAAGGAAAGAAGGCGATTGGTTGCAAGTGATTTTTCAAGAAGAAAACATGAGAGTCTGAAGAAGAAGATGTAAAGTTCAACGCGAGGTTAGTAGCAAAAGAATACTCACAGAGAAAAGGAGTTGATTATGACGAAATTTTCATTTTTATGCTGTTAGACACAGTTCTATAGGAATTGTGTTGAATTTGGTAGCTAACAGGGATTTACATCTTAAACAAATGGATGTAAAGACAACTTGTTTAATGGAGATTTGGAATAAGAAATTTATATGGTGCAACTAGAAGCGTTTGTGAAATCAGGTTAAGAGAAGTTTGTGTGCAGACTTAAGAAGTCATTCTACAGTTTGAAGTAAGATCCTAGGCAATGGTACAAACATTTTGATTCACATATGATAGACGTAGGCTACCAAAGATGTGAGTATGATTATTGTGTTTACACTAAGTCGCTTGATAGCAGTTCTCCCATATTCTTGTTGTTGTATGTTGATGACATGCTCATTGCTGGAAACAATATGAAGAATATTAAAGAACTGAAAGGGCTATTGGGAAGAGAGTTCGAGATGAAGGATCTAGGAGCTGCAAAGAAGATCCTTGGGATGGAGATTCGTTGAGATAGAAGCTCTATAGATTATAGCTTTCTCAAAAGAGTTACATTGAAAAGATTGTAGACATATTTGACATGAAAAACACCAAGTTTGTGTCTACACCTTTGGTGATCCACTTCAAACTTTCATCATCTCAATGCCCTAAGTTTGATGAAGAAATTAGAGATATAGTGAAAGTTCCTTGTGCTAGTGCAGTTGGTTGTTTGATGTACGTTATGGTATGCACTAGACCAGATTTAGCACAAGTTATTAGTTAAGTAAGCAAGTACATGTCTAATCTTGGACGAGAACATTGGAACGTGGTGAAATGTATCCTTAGGTATTTGACATGTACAACTGGCTATGGGATAATGCTCGGAGGTCAAAAGTGTGGTTCAGTTGTGTGATATGTAAATTCGGATTATGCAGGTGATCTAGACAACTGCAGGTCTACTAGAAGATATGTTTATACTCTTGCATTTGGCCCACGTCATCCCTTTAACTAATTCTATTGGACTTAATCTCATAATTAGTCAGTTGCACTAGGATTAGTTTTCAAGGGTTTGGTCTCCACGTACGGTACAGTCTATTTTAGGAAAAAGAATTTTTTGAGGTTTTTCTAGTGGGATCGGGCTTTAAGGCTATATATAAAAAGTTTAATTTATTGTAAAATGTAACACTTTAGTCAATAAAGAAAACCTTAGAACACAGGATATTTGCTTCAAACGGGTTCTCTTTTTCTTTTTATCTAAATTCGCAAACGAATTCACAACAAAATTTAAATCGTCAATTTTTTAATTGGTTTTCGTCAATTTCTATTAGATTTCTGTTTGGACTATGAATTTGGTCATAATAACAAATCTAATATCAACAATAACTAATAATTTAAAAAGTTTTCAATTAGGACGCGAGGGAAATTTGTCGGTCCAAAAAAAAACATATAGTGGTGGGGCTTAGATTAGATTTTGGGATATTAAATAATAATTAGTATATAATTAAAACAATTACACATCAATTTGCAAAGTAGAAGCTGTCACTCATTAAGAGAAAGAAATAAAAAAACCAATACCGATTTCATCTACCATTTCACACGTAATTTGCTTCAACTCTTAGCCATAGCTTCTTAATAACCAGTTACATGCTTATGTCAATGGAGGCATAAGACAAATTAAAAAAATACTAATTTCTTTATAATAAACAAAAAGTTTTTTTAACTAAACCTTTTTACCTAAGTATTTCTAATTCAATTGACTCTTCAATGTTTGTACTACTGCAAAAAATTATATTAAACTCCAAGACAATTTTTGTATAAAACTATAATATAGTTGATTATTTTAACCGCAAAATTTTAAGATCAAAACCATATAATTTTAAATTAATATTTTTCAAATATATTCGAATTTTAAGTCATACACTTCATCTATTTTTTTTAATGATCTGACGCTTACAGATGAAGAATGCAATCGCACCAGAGCCTCGTCTCGTGTTATATTCATTCAGGGGTTATTTTTAATTAAAAAATAAGATATTTTTTAATTATAATAAAAAAACTCGTATGTANATATATATATATATATATAATATTTTAAATAAATTTTATAGTTGAAATCTAAAGACGTTTGATAGTGTTATTTAAATACACTTTTTTATAAATTAAATATGGCCCAATTAAAATATATAAAAGTTCAAAAATTAAGTTTTCCACAAAGTTCCATAATAGCCCATCTTGAACTCCACCAATGATATAATTGATTGAGCTAAAAGTATAATCCGTAGAAAAAAAGACAAATAAAACCCGAAATTGATTTTCAAATTTTCAGTTTTGAAACCTACAAATCATATTATCAGAAACACACTGCAACGCATGAAAGAAACCAAAGATTCTGATATACCTACTTTATCTACTAACAATAACACTCTCTTTGTTATAACCAATCAAATCCATTTACAATACTCAAATCTTATCTAAAAAAGGATTCATAGAGTTTCTGCATCAACAAACACTAACACTCTTTGTTAGTGAATTTGAACTTTCTCTCAAACCTTATATGCAGATATGTTTCATGTTACAATGCCACCATCTTCAAATTCCTTCTCCTTTCTGAGTTACTGTTTCAGAAATTGTCTACATCAAAAGAAAGAAAGAGAATTCATTCATCACTGAAGCTTGCTGAAAATGTAATGAGAAGCAATTTGCTTTAGAACCTACCTGATTGCAATCAGTTTCATGTATCTCTTCAACAATCTTTGTTCCTGTTTCAGAAGGATTTTCTAAGCAGTCAATGTTTGTTACCTTGTTGATGACTTCTGTTACTTTTGTGATCTTAACAGTTTCACTGATGACTACCATACCATTTGGCGTCTGTGTTTGGCCTGATGGCAGTTCATGTTTGTCCTCAGGCACGTTTTGAGGGATTGAAATGACACTGATATGAAGAAGAAGATTGCAAGCTATTCAGATCAGACAAGTATACAAAAAAGCATAAAGATTGGCCATTAAATATTACCTCTGAGGATCAGCTTCATTAGATGATTTCCTCTTCTTGATATTACTTGGTTCACTATTGTCAATTCCAGATGTGTTACCTCTTCTTTTCTTTCCAGCTTCAAGTCTTTCAACTGCAATAGACAACCCCTCCGTGTAAGCCCTTTTCGATGAATCTAGCTTCAACTTTTCTGAAGGCAATTCTCCTTCTCCTTCTTCATCAAGATGCATTGGAGACGATTTCTCAGGTGAAGTCTTGAATATTAGATTAGTGCATCGTTTTATCCATGAAAATGGAGTAGCTGATGAAAGGGTTGAGCCATTCTGTCTTTCCATAGAAGTGTTATAGCCATCTTCGCTATTACTCACAGTACTGACTCCATTTTGTAAGTATACTTCATCATCCCGAGTAACAACCTTCTGCTTCATAGCAGAAACCTTTTCCCAGCTACGCTCTAGATGGGATAGTTGCATTTTAGCCATAGACATATCATCTAATGTAACTTTCAGACTCTCTAATTTCTTCAGTTCTTCAACTTCATGTCGGATTTCTTCTCTTTCAGCTCGAAGCATATGCCTTTGAGTCTCTAGTTTTTCTCTTTGTGCCTTTAGCTCCTCAACTGAATCTTTTAACTCAGCCCATTCTTTCTCCCTCCTTTCACGGTCCAATTTGATCTCCAACCTCTCAGCGTCTAACCTCTTTAGTTCCACTTGGACATGTTCTAACTCTTTCTCAGCCGATTCCTTAAGGGACTGTATACGCTCCTCTTCCAACTTCTTTTCTTGCTCAAAAGCCTTCTCTCTCTCCCTCGAAGAATGATCCAATTCTTCTCGTTTATTCTCAATGCAATACTCCAACTCTCTTTTCTGCATCTCAATACCCAACAAGAAGTCAGCACGTTCACGCTGTATCTTGCTAAGCCACTCTGAATGTTCCTCCGCCGTTTTATTCATGAATTCTTCACGATCTCGGTTTAGCGCCTCTACATCATTTTTGTGTTGATTTCTCAATGCATCCCTTTCCTCCTTAATGTTATCACGCTCGTCCTTGAGATACATTGAGAAAGCCTCCCTTTGACGAGTAATGTACTCTGCTTCTTTTTTTAACTCTTCCCTTTTCACATCAATTTGTTCCCATTCAGCTTCAAATTTGGCCTTCTCCACCTTCAATGTATCTGCTTCGGCCAGCAATTCGAGCTTTTGAGCCCTCAAATCATCTAGCTCCTCCTTGAGATTCATCTCCAAAATAGATAGTTCACTTGTCTCACTCTTCAAGGCTTCAAGTTTTTCTGTTGCGCTGTCAACACGTTTTCTCTTGTCTTCTAATGATATCAAAGACTGCTGCAGATCCAAGTCTAATTTCCTAAGCCGTTCCTTCTCATTCTCCAGCATTGTTGTTTTAAGGTTAATATCGTTCTCTATAGCATGAAAATTCTTCTCTTTTTCATCAAGATTATACGACCTCTCTATTATATCATTTTCTCTCTCTGCCAATGCCCTTGATTGAACTTCCAAGTCATGTTCCTTTTCAACAACTAGATCTTCCCTCTGCCTGATATCAACTTCCCTTAATTCCCAAGCTCGTCTCTTGCTCTCAATTTCATCTTCCACCAATTTGCATTTACTTTCCAACTCAGCTTCCACATCGGCTTTTCTGTTCCTCAGGATAACTTCTTGATTCGCTAAGACCTTCTGTTTCAGCTCCTGTATTGATTTTATCAACGCATTTTTATTAACTCTCACAAACAAATGACCAAAAAATTAGAATGATAACCAAGAAGTTTGTTGGACTGGACAAGTAAACTCACAGATTCGTTGTTGGCAATCCTTTCTTCAGCAAAAAGCAGCTCTTGCTCCTTCTTAAGTAGTAAAGATTCCCTTTCAGAGACAGCCTGTATTGGCATTTGGCAAAAAAATAAAACCTGAAATCCTACTATCTCGTCTCCTAGAAGTGTTTTGATTGACGTGTTAAGCAAAACCAGATATAACAGATACTTAAGTGTATACAAACCTCTTCTCTTTTAGCAAGTGAAACTAATGTAATCTCCAAATTGGACTTTTTGTCCTCCAAGGCTCTACGTTCCTCCTCAAATGTGGTCTTTGCAGACTCTAACCTCTTTTCGAGTTCAGCTAGTTCTTGGGATCTACCAAAAATGTGATCTTCTCGCTGATTTAATGAAGCTTGTGCATCCAATAACCTTTCATGCTCTTGCTGCAAGCTCTTTCGCCTCTCACTTAAAGTCTGTCGCTCAATAACAATCTCGTTCTCTCTTGTTTCAGACCTAATACACGGAATAAAATGACTACTTAATACTAAGCCTCAAAAGTAGAAGTCATGTAGTCCAGTTAACTGAGACAAAGACTTACTCAGATTTGAAAGATGCAAGACGCCTAGAAAGATCATCTTCACGACTTTCCGCTTCCTTCAATTTTCTCTCTGCAATTCGGTGATACCTGTTCGCTTCTGCTTGTAAAGCTTCTGCTGCGCGCATTTTTGAATCAGCATCTGTGTATTTCCTTAGAGCCTCCTCAATCATAATATGAGCTTCAGACATTTTACTCTCAGCAGAAACTTTCGTCTCCGCACATTCTGCACGCATCTCATGCAATGTCTTCTCTAGCTGAAAACAAAAAAAGGACCAAAACAAAATCAATAAAAGACTAAAAGAACATATAATCGCTCGCTCTAAATGTTAGGTTCTTACACTAGAAATACACTCTTTTGCAATCCCAACATCCTTCTTCAAAGTCTCTTCTCGTTTCTTTGCTTCAGCTAAGGCAGAGACATATGCAGATTGATCTCGCCTATGTGCTAATTCGGCTTCATTCACAGAGGCCTTAACCTCCTCATATTTCGATAACAGTTCGTCTTTTTCCAAGATTAAAAGACCCATACTGTGTTGGTAATCATAAACCTACATCCAAATTACGATCAATACAGCAAAAACTGACCAATAATCACAACCAATCAAGCTCAAAGAGGAAACAAAATCGAGCATTAAAACTTCCAAAAGCAAAGCAATAACTCCACAAAAAACCTATAAATTTTCAACATTGACTCACGACCAACAAAACGGTACACACTATAACATTGCTCTTAGTTTAGTTCCTTTGTGTTCCCGCGTAGTATTACTCTATTCCATACACTCAAATTTAGGTAATTTTATCAAACGACGAAGAATAAAAAAAGCTAACCTCAGATTCAAGCTTAGCGATGTAAGCAATCAAGGCAGCTTTATCCCTCTTTTTGATAGATTGTTCATCAAAACCAGCTTCCTTAAGCCGCTTCCACATAACTTCTTCAGAAAGAGGGCTTTTCAAAACCCTAGACCCAGGCGTAATCGTCAATCTATTAGTAGTAGCCGTACTCGGCGTAATTGGGAATCGTTCCGAACGAGAAGTCGTCATCGCTTCTCTAAATTCGCAAAAAGACTGAGAATATCACACAAAATTCCTCCGATCTCCGATCAAAATCACGTCGATAGTCTCTTAACCTTTTTTTTTTCTCTCTCTCTCTCACACAAAGCAAAGAAGAGTTCTGTGACAGTGTGTCGCAGAGAAGTCTCTTTTCTTTTTCAAGTCAAAAGGGTTTTTAACTTTTTTATTCGAACCGGTCAAAATATCAAAAACGACGTCGGTTAAAAGATTTTATATCCTCGTTTTTAGCGGCTAAAACCAAATTAACGGAGTTTAAAAGAGGTGATTATGGGGTAATTTTGTCAATTTCGCTTTTAACCATTAAATGCTTTGTACTTTCTTTCATTCAATGTGTCTGAAAATTTGAGAAGATATGATTCTTTTACAATCTTCTTTATCCACTTGACGCGTAAAGATGTGTTTTGTCTGTATAGCCCATTAATCTTATTGTGGGCCTCTTTTTGTATTCGTATTCGTGCATAAATAATTATTATAATCACACACACACACAAACTCTTACCCAAATGAATTCCTGAAATCCAAAAAGTAAGAAAATACAAACAATAAGTGAAAATTCAAACTAATTTTACAGAGATTGTAGATTCTGAGTTTCGTGGAAATGATATTAGACAACTTTTAACAACGTTATATTACCATGAAGATTTTAAACGAGAAAACTTGGCTTCTTTTGTCAATCGATAAGTTTTAATCCATCCTTGGATCAATCGTATCTCAGCTTCTCGTTGCTCCACAAGCCAATCTGGATCTTGTGGAGTCGAAGGTCTTAGATCTAAATGATGTGCACCTGAGATCCAAAAATGTAAATTTATCAACTCATTTTGTGAGGATGATGATGATCATCATTATGATATATATACACCAAATTAATCCAATGCATTTTGGGTTTATGCCATTTGATCAAACATAGACTCTTAATAAATCAGCAAACAGTTAAAAAAATGAATGTAAATGAAAGAACACAAAGTTATGTGAGGCTTTTAGTTTATACCTTCTTTTGTAACAAGAGCAACAATAGTATCCGATAAGTTCTTCAAAACACTGCATTTTCATCGCCATTACAAAATTGAACTCGTAAGGTTATAGCTCTCAGGCATCTGAGTAAAAGAAGTAGTGTTTTTTTACCTGCCACCACTCCAAGGATCTAACAAACCATTTGAGAAAATGATGTTACTTCCAAACAATTTCAAAGTAGTCTCTATATCCTGTTCCATTAGAGAGATAGAGAGAGTAAAGATTAAGATAATGGCATAGAGAGAATCTTGGGTTTATAAAGAAAGAAGTCTTACATGTCCACCGAACTCTGTTGTGACCCATCTAGGCCTTGGATTGACTTGGAATGTATTCCAACATTCCTCTTTGAATGAAGAGTAATTGAAATCATAAGTTGGAAACATACTGTTTTCTTTACTGCTAGACATAGGCATTACCATCTCTGTACATGCCTATTGTAAAGAGAGAGAGAGCAAAAGATGATATAATGATAAATTTTTCAGGAAAAAGGAAGATAATAATTGTTTTTCAAAACCTGCCAGTTCCATCCATCTAAACCATGAGGGTCATCATCTAATTCAAAGCAGTCTACACTTCCAGTGTAGTTGTAGTACACATTTACTCCTGCATATATACGATCTAAGATGCTAACATCACCACTAGCATCATCAATTTTTCTACAGACCTACAGAAAGAGAAATCACATTGAACAAGGGAGTTCAAAGCACTTGGTTGAACAATAGCCACTAGCTAGTATAGCCTTGTAGGGGTCAATGATGTAAAGATGATAATCTACATGAGCCTAGCATAATACTATATAATTTGTGGAAATATCATAAAGTGTGACTTCCCAAAATATACCTCTTTAATGGGATGTCCAGGCAAAGGCATCATGAAATCAGCTGAATATGGATAGTCCACCATTGCCAAATAACTATAAGCAGATTCTAGCCAGTCTGATAGGTCATCAGTACTATTCAACACCCTGCAAAAGGAAGTCACCACTCAGTTCAGCTCAAATATAATAGGTAACAAACCACTAAATCAAATTTAGTTTTTTTGTTTACCGGCAAAAGTGGAAAGTTTTTGTCAACTTCTGAAGACCATTCTCCTTCTGACCCTCTGCTATTATTGCATCCCACGAGTTCTTTATAGTGTTGAAGCAGCTACTACTCTCAAGCTAACAATACAGTCACAATAAGAAAAGAGAAAGCCAATAGACTAACAAAGCAAAAGAACATACCTTGAAATCATTTGATACAATGTCATAAAACGTCTCAGGAGGTACAATATCTTCAAATTGAAGAATTGGAGCTGAAGAAGCTAAAGCTCCAATTGCAATATGAGGATACTTGAGCCTCATCCATGCTGCTAACACTGTTGCATCAATAAAAACAAACAAAAGAACATTCACTACAAAATCTCACCAACAAAAACTACTCATATGATTCTTGACTTACTTCCACCATA
The DNA here is from genome assembly GCA_900406425.1 of Iberis pinnata. NCBI lineage: Eukaryota > Viridiplantae > Streptophyta > Magnoliopsida > Brassicales > Brassicaceae > Iberis > Iberis pinnata. The sequence goes on from OVBE01007568.1 coordinate 10,386, forward strand.
TGATCCTCCAAACAAGACAACTGGGCATGCCTCCGCAGACAAGTTCCGTTTCAAATCAGTCACAAAAACAGCAAAATCTGCAAGAGCTTGCTCAGTTGTGAGATGCGATAAAGTAGTAGCGTTCTTATAAGCTTCTTCTCTACTTCCATAAGGCATAGATTCTCCATAATACCTATGCTACACAAATTACCAAAAACAAGTTCCAAATCCCTAAAGTCAGAGTAACGAATTGCTTCTTCATTGACTATAAAACTAAAGAAACCACCAACGAACCTCAGGAAAAACAAGTAAGGCACCGAACTTGGGAGCAATCTCCCAAATGAATCCGGAGTTTGTAGCGAACCATTCAATATCACCTTCGTTGCCGCAATAGAGGAAGATAGGTCCGAGCGCAGAAGCACCAAGCCAATGAGCAGAATTAATCAAGTAACGCTGCGAGAATTTCGGAAGATCAGCGAAGCTGAAATGGTCAAGCTCCTGAGAGAAAAACTTAGTCTCGTATCGGTACTCGTTTCTTCTGATTCGAGGAAAAAGAGACAACCGATTAGAAAACACAGAAGAAGACGGTGACGATCCGATTGATGGAGATGATGAAGTGGAGAAGACGATGACGGAAACGAGAGTGAAAATCAGAAGCAAGCAGCGAAAATGGTTCGCCATTTTCTCAACAACTTCACAAAGTTTGTTGGATATTACAGTCACTCAGTAGTCGTGCCATTGGTAAGCATAAAACGAACCGAAATCATCAATATGAAAACCAAAACCGATATTCATTATAACCGAAATTATACACAGAAATCAAACCGGACCTGAAATTTTGACTGACTATACCGTAGGAAGCAAAAAAAAACTTATAAAAACATTTGTTTATTAGTATTTTAACAAACTTTTCTATTGTATATACATGAATACATTTCAAATTTATATGTTTACTCAAAAATGAATAAAACTCAAATACTATTCGAATCGATTTTTAGAAAAGGAATTCTTAAGATCTCATGATCGATTAAGGTTTCAAGCAAGTAATGTGAGTGTAACTTCTTCCAGAACTGATCTATCATTTTCCATCAATGTAAAGTTTCATGCAATAACTCTTTTACTTAGTAACAAAATTTTGTTTTTTTTTTCTTCTAAAAATGAATTTATTTTTAATGTGTTTATTTGCCTTTTTCTCCATGGTTGCTAGTCTTCTTCTCTAGCTTGTCGTAGTACTGTCGGTGGCTTAATCAATCTATGTTTTATATAAAAAACTCATAAGTCTTAAAATTTTATACACAAATATTAATCCTTTTTCCAAACCAATTAAATCCCACATACACACAAAAAATAATGTTTAAAGCTAGTAAGTTTATCATTTACCACATGCAAATTACAAAATTATTTGGTAGACTCGATGTATAACTTGTTAGAAAATACGTAAATGAGAACTAGTTCGATCCTAAAGTTGAAATATTAGATATGACATAAATGCAAATTGAACTTGAGATGGTTTCTCTTGGCATTTCTTGATGAGTAGTTTGCACATTATTTCAACAAGTTCTGAACTTGATTAGACATTTTCTTCTTTATAGGTTTAATGCAAATCTGACGCCTTTGTTGGATCTGGGACCATTTAGCCAAACCAATGTTTTATGCGTTTTAGAACTTTGTTTTTATAGTTGACAAAAAAAAAAACTTTGTTTTATATTTTTATTTTTATTTCACAGTTCAACATCGAGCCATTAAAATTTCATTCCTTTGATTTGATTTATGAGTTAAATTCTTTACTTTTTTATGATAATCTTGCGGTTAATACAATTTCGCAATCCATTTATAGTTAAACTCATTATTTATTCTCTAATAAACGCTTAGGAGAATTCTCCTTTGCCTTACCAAAAAAAAAATCATTCATACTTGCTTTCATGTAGTTAGAAAAATAATTGGATATGAAGAACCAGAACCGAAAAACCAAAATAAAACCGGTTCCGGATCCATCCAAATTACATGATAGTTCATGAGATGAAGAACCATGTGTATCGCGTAGAAAAATTCAGATATTAAAGAATCAGAACCAGGGGCGAAGGTACGTGAGTGGGTACAGGTGCACGTGCCCCCACAATTTTTTAAAAATAATGCAAAATTCTAACCAAAATCAAATGATATGTTTGCTTAATTTATAGTTGTGCCCCCATTTTTCTTAATAATTTATATATATGCCCCCATAAAAATATAGGACTGGATTCGCCCCTGATCAGAACCGAACCGAGTACCCAAAAATCCAACCAAGAGTCGACTCATTTGGTTATGATAATTACAACGAGTCAAAAAAAAAAAAAGAAGTTATTTCAAATATTATTATCCATTATATAAATATACCTACCACGTACGTACTTACGTATATCCACAATTGCGTAAAAAAAGATAACACGTACAATCCAACATTTTCAACAACAATAGCATTATATAACATCTTGTACAATAATTAGAAACATGATCATTATACGTACGTTTTGAACATGAGCATTGTCTTATATTTTTCAAGCATGACACTCATTTGGTGTAACCGGATACCTAGACCGGTCAGTACAATAATCATAAACCATATGGTTAACTCTAACCCAACGATAACGTCTAGCTTCAATGTCGTTAAGTGACTGATAAACGTAACCTTCCCACCAATTATTAGGGTTCGATGGACAATTGGTCGGTCCAGGAACAGGACAACCTTCGATATCAAAATCTTTGTAATAAGTATAAAAAGGAGCTTTAGACCAATCAATTTTCTCTAAACCGCCACGTGTCGCCCAATTATCAGCTTCCCATAATGTTGAATAAACTGCCATTGGTTGTAACATTGGGTATGATATGTTCTTAGCTTCATTGTTTTTGTATTCTCTTATTGGTACATCATCTACATAAAAACTATATAAAAAAAAATGTGAGAAAAAGTTTGAAACTTTTGAGATGGTTTTGGTTCAAAAGTATATAAGAAAGAAACTTACACAATGTGTTTATGTGTCCATAAGATAGTGTAAGTGTGAAAATCCAAAGATGGGTCAAACCAAAGATTAACTCTTTGTTCTCTATCTCCTTTACCATGAGCAAATATGTTTGTTTGCACTGAATAAGGTTGGCCACTTCTGTTTCCTAAGAACTCGAAATCTAGCTCATCTCTAATGGTGTTTGTATCCGAATTCATCTATAGACATAGGCATAAGACCAATTGATTAGATTATCTATATTTTGTAAGAATATGGTATGTTTTGGAGAATATAATTGTTTAGTGGTGAATGTATGAAGTTTCAAAACTTAAAGACTTACATAGAAAGCTGTCACTGTACCAGCCGAGTCACCCGGAATAAGTTTGATCTTCATACTCACTCTTCCAAATAAGTACTTTCTCTTAGAAGCAAATCCACATCCTTTGATAAACAAAAGTTCATTAGTTTATTTATGTTATTTTTGGTTTACCTTATTAAAGATATAAAATCATACATCGAAAAACATAGAAGGATATAGACTAATACATAAAAGATATGAATCAATTCACTCATTTTCAATTGCTTTATATTTGGATGCTCACATTCCTAAAATACCTGTATTCTGGTCAAGGACAAGTTGTATAGCTTTTCCACCGTCAATATGACGGATGTGAGATTCCGACCAAGCGATTTTGAAATCCTCAGTAAATGTCGCCGGTCGGGCGAAAATTTGGATGAACATTAGTGTAAAAAGTGTGACAATGCAAAGAAAAGAAGTTTTTGAACAAGAAAAGATAAAATGCTTAGCCATGGTAAGACTTTGTGTTTAACTTTATGAGTTTGTTTATAACTTGAGAGTGTGTGTGCATGTGATTTATATACACAAACTTTTTTGTAGCCAATGGGAATTGAGAAGTAAGGACGTTGACGTGGACTATAACATCTACCACAAGGAGACATCATTTAGCTTTCTACACAGCTAATTGCAAGCAGTCTCTTTGGCCTACTTATTTATTCAACTATCAATCTTGATTTGATGCCAAAATATTACAAGAATGTGAATGGTTTATCATGTTATATATGTTTTGGCGAGTGATGGAAACTTTTGTTATTTGGATAAAATTAACTTTATCAAGTTATTAGAAGTTGAACTTAAACTAACACTATTAACACACTTACAAGCAAAAATTACATCGAGGTTGTTCGTTTGCCAGTCGCTAGCAGTAGCAATTAGCTGCAGCTGTTATCAGTCGCTGGTCATGTTCGTTTGCTAATCGCTGCGACTAGTCGCTGAATTTATTTCAAAATGCTTAAAAAATTAGCGGCTAAAATTTTTAATCGATGGTCGCAGCGACCAGTCCCTGCGACTAGTCGCTGGACCAACGATTGACAATCGAACACAATTTTAATCGCTGTCGCCAGTTTCTCGTTAACGACTGGTAAACGAACAGCCCCATCAAAAAATTATTAATCGTACAATTATCTTCTTCTTTTATCGTATTTAGATCACAAAAGATTGGTCTACTAGTCAAATACCATAACTTTTTTTAACATCAATTACCAAACGTAATGGTGAAATTACGAAACATTAAATGTTTCATTTCTGTTTTACATATGAGAAATGATAAGGGGGGAAAATGTATATGAACGTGTGGTTTATAAACTTGAAAGGGTGCAATGTCTCAATCAAATGATGGTTGTGGTACATAACATAATATATGGTTCTAATTATTTAGGCATTTGAGGATTTATATTATTCGGTTTTCTATTCTTTTATGTGTCCCATGGACCTCCTTCATACAACCTACTAAATACTTGTTTATAAACAATATTAAACAAACAAATAAAGAATATAAAAAAATAAATATAAAGAAACTAATCAAATTACTAAAGTTAAAATTTTACAAAAGAATTACCGTGACTAGATTAATTTTATAACTAATATATAAATGATTTTCATATTCTTACGCACCTCTTCGAGGTCGTATTTGGTTTTCACACTTTTGTAAAACCGGATTTAATTAAAACTGAGTTTAAAACGTTTTAAATCTTAAAACTAACGGAGTCGAGTCGAAACTCTTTCTTTAATTTTAAAAATTGTTTGTAGTACTACGGTTTACTGCAATTTTAAAATCTCAGGATACAACCGTTAAGCATCTTTATTAAGATAACTCTTAATAAAATCTATAGACCTTAGTATCAATGAACACTCATGAGACTTTCGAATAAAGTATTTATTGAAACTTTAATGGTGTGTATTTTTATTTTTATTTATACAATATGGAATTTATTCATATTCTGAATATTATAATCAATTATAAATTATTGATGAATTATTGGCGGGTTAAAATGTTTTTATTATATAATAAATAACTTTCTATTAACTTATAATTTTTTAGCCAAAATATATTTTTAATAAAATAAAACATGAAGAGTATATATTAATCAAAATTTATCATCCAAAACATGTGATTTATATATCTTATCAAAATAAAACTTGATTTGAATAAAAGAACACAAGTTTTCATTCAAATATCGAATTTAGTCACTAAATTTCAGATTACCAGATCAACCTGTTGCAGCATATAGATCGAAAATGACAAAAGGAAACAAATATATGAACACAAAATTATTTTTATTTTTTAGAGATTTTTAACACTAAAAAGAAAGTTTTGTACTACCTTCGTACCAATGATAAGTTTAAGAGCTTCGACCACAAAAGAAAAGAGTGGCTAATAGCTACCGAAGTTCATAATATTGAAACCATAACAATCCAAACCCATAAAATAAGTTTTGTTCCTTCTCTGCTTATTACAAAACCACACAACAAACTCTCACATGTAAATCTATCTAGAAACCAAATATAGATAAAATTACCAACAGAACTCATGGCTCATACTCGGGCACAGATCCGAGTCTCTCTTGTACCACAAGGTTCGAAAGGGACTGTTGAATTAGTGTTGAGACCATTGTATGTTCTTGATATCAATACCTTCTTTAACCATCTCATAAAGTGGACTCATTTCCCTCAACTTCTCAACTTGTTTAACCGTAAGCTCAACCGCTCTATCGATCTCTTCCTCTGTGGTAAACCTACCAATCCCGAACCTAATCGAAGTATGAGCCATGTCTTCATCAACACCTAAAGCTCTTAGTACATAAGAAGGCTCTAAACTAGCACTAGTACAAGCACTTCCACTAGACACTGCAACTTCCTTTAACCCCATTAAGAGACTCTCTCCTTCGACATAAGCAAACGATAAATTAAGATTACCTACATATCGATTCTCCATGGAACCGTTTACTACAACCCCGTCAAGCTTCTCTCTAACACCATTCAACAACCTCTCTTGCAACTTCTTTATCCATTTCTCATCATACTCCATCTCCTTCATTGCTAATTCACAAGCAACACCAAAACCAACAACTTGTTGTGTAGACAATGTGCCACTACGAAGTCCTCTCTCTTGACCTCCACCATTCATCAATGGCTCAATCCGGATTCTCGGTCTTCTTCTAACATACAAAGCACCAACACCTTTTGGTCCATAAATCTTATGACCACTCATAGACATTAAACTAACATTCCATTTCTCAACATCAACAGGAATCTTCCCTATAGCTTGAGCAGCATCAGTATGAAATGGAATCTTATGTTCTTTGCAAATTCTACCTATCTCTTCCATAGGTTGAACTACACCAATCTCATTGTTCACAGCCATAACAGAAACTAGTCCTGTATCTGGTCTAATAGCTTCTCTAAACACATCTAAATCGATTAATCCATCAGTTTTCACAGGCAAGTAAGTTACCTCGAATCCTTCTTGCTGCAAATGTCTACAAGAATCAAGGACACATTTATGCTCAGTTTGTGTAGTTATCACATGCTTCTTCTTCTCCTTGTAAAAATGCATCACTCCTTTAACCGCCGTGTTGTTAGCCTCCGTAGCGCCGGATAAGAATACGATTTCCTTTGGTGAAGCTCCGATCAGCTTCGCGACTTGGATTCGTGCAACTTCCACAGCGTTCTCAGCTTCCCAACCGTATAGATGCGTTCGCGAGTGAGGATTCCCGTAATCGTAGATGGAAGAAGCATTAATTGCATCTAATACTCTAGGATCAAGTGGAGTCGTCGCTTGCATATCCAAATACAAAGGTCTACCTGAAATTCGTACTCCTTTCATCATAATCCCCGATTCATCAGAGTAGGAATCAACCGCCGTCGATGTAGAAGCGGTGGCGGTCGAGAAGTGGTGACGCCGAGAAACACTACCGTTTGGCTTGGTAGTTAAGGCTCGACGGATTGTGGAAGAGATTACCTTAGACGTCATTGATGCTAAACCTCTGCTTACGTTTTTCGATTTCTCTCTAATGGAATAATTCTCTACGATTGCTTCGACGTTGATGATGAAGAAGAAGCTGAGGTAAAGAGAGAAGATGCGAAAACGATAGCTTCAATGGCGGTTTCGTGACAAGAAGCAACGTGGTCGTCTCTCGAACCCTAAACTAGTGAATGTACAAAGGCCCATCACAAAAAGCCTTTACATAACTTAATGGGCCTACTGTAACTAGAACAATTAATATCCATTCGGTTTTTTCTTTGGTCGTCAAAATCCATTCGGTTTAAACATGTTTGTTGGTTTTATTCCAACGATGTTATTTGTTATAATTTGGTCTTCTTTGAAAAAATTTACGAAATTAGTATTACAATATTTCTTTTTATCTCTATCTAATATTACTAATAATGGTGATCAATAAATTGAATAATATACATAATTTATACGATCAGAAATAAATATCTGAATGTATAATATATATATAGAATATAGGCTAATTTATTTATTATTAATTAGTTTTGAGTTAAAAAATATTAATCTTAACATAATATTAGAATATGATCAAATATATGGTCCGATTCGAATTTAACCTATCGATTTTATCCAAACTATTTGATATATATATATATATAT
>OVBE01007569.1:0-18311 GCA_900406425.1 Iberis pinnata
GTAACTACAACGGTTTTGGTCAAAAGAGGGTTTGACCGGAACCGGGGTGTTACACCACACACACACACAAATGTCTCTACGAACCCTAGAATCAGAAAACCATAAACAAAATCAATATCTCTCTGACAAAACCTAAAATATCGTCTTCTACGAACCCTAGAATCAAAATATAAAAATCACAAAACAAGTCGAGAATGAAGAACTTACCAAATTAGTAGCTATGGTGAATCCTAACTCGAAAATTGAGATTTTTTTGTTCATCGCCTTTGTGGTTAAATCTATATTTCAATTTGATAGTCGCAAAGAGGCAAATGAGTTTTTTCTTTCCCGAAAATTAGGTTTTAGTTTGTAAGTTGTAATGACATTGGTTAATATATTTATATAATATATTTGAGATGTTAGTTCATGCAATTTTTATTAATTATTTAAAAAAAAATTCAACTAAAATGTATGTTCTCTATTTCTCTTTTAATAAATTTATTTTTCTCTTTAAAAATTAAATAAATGGTATATTGTTTGAATTTTTTAAAACTATAAAATGTTGAAAATTTCAACTATATATTTGAAAAATAATCTGTTTTGTGATTTCATATATTTATTTATTTTTCAAAATTTTAATTAATATATTTACTTTAAAGATACATAAATAATAGTTTGTGTATTTTATTTAATCAACAACTTTCAACTAAAAAATAAGCTAAAATCAAATTTTATGGTAAAAAAAGTAAACAAAAAAAATCTGAGATAAAATGTTAATAGATATGATAAATGTTCAAAAAGCTAGATTAAAACATAATATTGGTGGTAAAGGAACAATGAAGACAATGACAATAAATTTTGATAGCATGTCCCATTTTAAGTATTTTCTTAAGATGACATTTTGTAGATAGTTGATTTTTTAAATAATATAGGAACAAAAAAATAGTTTATAGATGTGATAAGTTAGTGATTATTTTATTTATTAAAACAAATGTTTTGATTACCGTACACAATTCTCTCAATGTTTATTAATACTCTATTACATTTTAAATGTTTAAACTCCAAAAAGTTCCATAAATTTCTAATTTACTATTTCTATCAATGCACCGAAACCGTGATGATGGGACAAGTCAATTTTGTTTTGAAGAAAACTATCGAGGGGTACCAAATAGATTATAGGGAAATACCACTACCTAACATGAATTACATCTCTAATAAATTTTTTTAACTCTTACAATATAGATTTTGTTGTTGTTTCTTTTTCATATTTTTTTATTGTTGGATTTTCTCTCTCACTCGCTCTCTTTCTTAATCATTCATTTATTTTTTTTCATCCTCTTTCTATAATAGTCAAACTATTCACTTCATGTAGTGAGACTACTAAAATATATTTTTTGTTTAGAATTTATATTTGTGTTTAAAATTTAAAATTTTGTATTTATGGTTTATATTTTGTTTTTAGAGTTTATATTTTTGTGTTTGGGGTTTACATTTTATGTTTAAATTTTATATTTTTGTGTTTGAGATTTAATTTATAAAAAAAAATGAAGATAGGTGAAGTTTTGTAATTAAAAAAAATATATTATTGGGAGAGAGAAAAAATACGTGAGAAAGAGGGTCAAATTTGAGATAAGGATATGCATAATATTTCCAAAAAACTAATAATATATATATATATATATATATATATTTTTTTTTAACTTCTTATTTCATTCCAAAACCCAAATGGGAGACAAAAGTTACAAAACAAGGAATGAGAATGTGTGATAAGCAGAGAAGTTGAAAGATGAACATGTTTGAAGCAGATTCATAAAACAAATTAGATCTGAAAATATGTAAACCAGGTTGTGAGATATGTTGCTTTGGATTGACGTGTTGAACGATTGCGAGCTTGTATATCCATTGTGGCAAGCTTGGTTCGAAGCAGTTTTTGAATTTCCTTAATGAGTGGAACTGTATTTTTGGATTTGTTGGTGTGGAGTCTGCAATTTCTTTCTTTCCATAAATGATATGGCACCGCTTGGAATAGTAATTTGGATATAACTTTGACTTTGGAGTTGATAGTTAGTGCTTGAATCCAATCTGTAACAAGGAGAAAGTCGATAGGAGGTGTTAGTAGTCTGTGAGTGAAGAAGGAGTGCCATACCTGATTTGAAAAAGGGCATGAGAAGAATAGATGTGACAGGCTTTCATTATCAGAGTTGCAGAGTAAACAATTTGGTGAAACTTGCAATCCCCAACTACGTAAACGATCTCTTGTCGGCAATCTATCTCTTTGAATTATCCATGCTAAGAATGCATGTTTAGGGATGCGTTCTTTGAACCAGACGAAATCGTGCCAAGCAACAGGAGGGTAAATTGGTGAGATTGCTTTGATTGTAGCAGCTAAATTGAAGGGTCCCGGAGATTCTTCTAATGCTGGGCACCATAAGTATTTGTCTTGTTGTTGCTGATTGAGGAGGTTTTGAGCAGATGGAAGGCAAGCTCTAAGCAATCTTACAATCGGGTGTCTCCCTCTTGGTAATCTCCAATGAGTCCCTAGATTGACATAAGGAACCGTGGAGAGTGAGGGTATCCCACATACTCGAGGCCCATTACTACCTGTTAGATGGATTAACGGTCCTAGAGTGGACCAATTGTCATGCCAAAAGAGGCATTGATCGCCAGAGCCTAATGAGCAGGTTATAAAAGGGCGAGCAAGAGGACGCAATCTGATAATTTTACGCCAAATCCAACTTCCTCTATAAGCGAAATCTGATTCCCAAAAGTTTTTATCCTTAATTATTTTCCTCTTGACCCAGGATACCCATAGAGAGCCACTTTTAGCATATAGCATCCAAATGAGCTTTAAACCAAATGCTTTGGATGAAATCTCCAAGTTCTGTAGGCCTAGTCCTCCTGATATTTTGGGCGTACAAACATAATTCCAGGCCACTTTTGCTCCTTTTGCTGAGTTGTATGATCCGTTCCATAGGAATGAGTTGCAAATTTGAGTGACTTGCTTGAGGCAGTATTTGGGAATAGGGAAAATTGACGACCAAAAGCTCGTCATACTGAACAGAACGGATTGAATTAATTGTTGTCTTCCTGCGAAAGATAGTTTTTTTGCCGACCAAGAATTTATCTTCTTTTTGATTTTGTCCAATAACGGCTGGAAACTGTCTATATTTAGTTTTGTAGGTAGAAGTGGCAACCCAAGATACTTCACCGGGAGAGTTCCTGAAGATAGCCCATGCTTTGATGCTAAATCGAAGGCATATTGTTGGTTGTTGCCATCTATGAAGAGTTTAGATTTTGAGAGATTAATCTTGAGTCCAGAGCTTAGATAAAAACGGTGTAATATATCCAGTATAGCGGTAAGTGACCTGTCAGATCCATCAAAGAATATTAGTGCATCATCAGCAAAACTTAAATGGGTTATAAGGGGATCCGAACATAAAGGGTGAAGGGAAAAGAGGTTCTCCCTTGCTGCGATGTCAAGCTCTTTTGCTAAGAAGTCCATCCCGAGAACAAAAATGGAAGCCGACATAGGATCCCCTTGTCTTAACCCTTTCTTTCCCGGGAAGAAGCCCACAAGTTCTCCATTCACAGAGATAGAGAAATGCGGTGTAGTGATACAAGTTTTTATCCAATTAATGAACTGAGTTGGTAGCTGGAAGGCGGTGAGCATGTTTATGATGAAATCCCAATGAATACTGTCATAAGCTTTCTCTAGATCTACTTGAAGACAGCCCCTTGCTGTGGACCCTTCCTTGTTGAAGTCTGCAATAAGTTCAGAAGCTAATAGGACATTTTCACTTAATTGTCTACCTTTAATGAAACCCACTTGGTTTGACTGTACGACATCTGGTAAAAGGAGTTTGAGACGAGATGACAGAAGCCTCGAGATAACTTTGTATAGTGTATTACAACATGAGATTGGACGAAACTCGTGCAGCTTTTCTGTTCCTTGAACCTTGGGTATAAGTGTTATAACTGTAGAGTTAACTTGGCGTGGTAAAGTAGATGATTTAAAGAAATCAGTGACTGCTGCGATAAAATCTGACCCCGTGACATCCCAGGAGTTTATGAAAAATTCAGGTGTGAATCCATCTGGCCCAGGAGCTTTGTTCCGAGGTAGACGGAAGAGTTCCAATCTAATCTCCTCTGATGTAGGTATACAAGTGAGCAGGGATGCTAGATGAGATGAGCATCTAAAAGGGTGCAACCGTTGAAGTGTGGGAACTGTATATGGCTGGAGAAGTGGATTTTGTGAGCCTAGAAGGGATTTGTAGAAGTCTTCTACCATGGTTTTAATGTTGCTGTAGTCCACTATTCTAGTGCCTTGTTGATCTAATAGGGAGTATATGGCATTCTTGGCTATATTTGAGCGAATCGACCTGTGAAAGAAGCCCGAGTTTTTGTCTCCTTCAGAGAGCCAACGTATCCGTGATTTTTGCTTAAGAAAGGATTCTTCAGCTGCTGCTAACTGTAACCAGGCATGTCTTGCTTTTTGCTCCTGTTGAAAGAGAATTTGAGAAGGTTGACGGAGGACTTTCCTCTGAATTTCCTCTAAGATCGCAAAAGCTTCTTTAGTGCGCACTTGGATATTGCTAAAATAGTCCCTGTTGATCGATTTACAAACCCTTTTTGCAGCTCTTAATTTCTGACATAAGGTGAATAATGGGGCAGAGGGAATAGTTGCTGCCTGCCAGGCCTCTGCTAGAGTAGCCTTAAAATCGGGATGAGTGTGGGTGAAGTTGAAGTAGGTGAATCTCGTATTCCTCCTGTTGACTTGATTATCTAAAGATATAAGGCAAGGGGAATGATCTGAACTACCCGGAGCTTCGAAAATAGCTTTAGAAAGGGGATATCTCTCTAGCCATGCTTCATTGGCCAGAGCTCTGTCAAGCTTACGAACCATGGGGTTGGTAGAACTATGATTACTCCACGTGAAGTGGCAGCCTCTGGATTGTATGTCAACCAAATTGCTTACGGAGAGACAATCAGAGAATTCTGATATTCCCAGTCTTGGAGCAGATGCGGTTGATGAGTATGATTCATCAGATGATAAAATCTGATTAAAATCACCTGCAACTATCCAGGGATAGGAACGCCTATTTATTGAAGCAGCCAACCTGTTTATAAGAGACCAAAGGGGTCTTCTTTCTGTAAGCCTGTTCCTTGCATAGATGAAAGCCACTAGAAATGATTGACCTGTTGCTGGGAAAACTGATTCACATAGAAGTAAATGATCTGTCTTGATCAAGATATTAACACTTATAGATGGATGCCAGACAACCACTATACGAGCAGATGAATTCGTGGGGGATATGTTACTTTCAAAATTCCAACCTGGTACCACAAAATTCAGAACATTAGTAATAGAATCCTGCTTCAGATGTGTTTCCAAAAACCCGCCAATCAGAGGACGGGAGCCATTAATCCAGTGTTTAACCGATGATTTCTTATTGAGACCATTGAGGCCTCTCACATTCCAAAAGAAGACTGACATATGTACAGCAAAATATAAGTCATCTGAGACTAATGGTGAGGTGCAGAAGTCGAACGTGAAGATGTTCGACCTCGAGTGGAAGTACTAGATTCACTATTGCCTTCACCATCGGGCTGGTTGGACACTTGTTGATGAATAGGGGGATGGCCAGTTGGGACAAACACTTGTAACAGCGATTGGCGTACCTTTTTCCTATCCTTCCTGTCTTTAATGAAGGGTAGCTCCTCAAAGGAGGATCTATCTACTGATATGGACCTTTTCCTTAAGGTTTCTTGAGCTTGTTTAATCATTATTTCCTCTGCAATGAACTGAGATGAGGTTACGGAAATTGAGTTGGATGTGACCTTCGATGGTGACTTAGACTGCCTGCGCGGTTTTGATCTTTTGACCACATAGGTCCAGGTTCCTGCCGATGTAGATAATGCTGTTGCAGAAGTTGAATTTGACTGAGGGGTTGGACGAGCATTATCTTGAAGTTTTGAGGATGTAGAAGCTGATGGCTGCAAAGGTTGGATTGGAGGATAATGTGGGTGGTTTTGACTGGGTGAGAGAGGAGGGGCCTTTTCCTGAGAAGAAGGAGGTGCTACTACCTTCTTGACGGGACAGCGGTGAACGAGGTGACCATAGTCACCACAAGAGTCGCACAGAGGAGGGATACGAGGGTATTGAGCGTGCACTAGAACTGAGTTCCCTTGTCTGTCTGATACTCGAATCACTGGGGGGCGCTTCTTTGTAAGATCAACCATGACTTTAACTTTAACTACTCCAGATGAATAGGGAGGTAACCGAGATTTTTCTGTGTGCAAAAGTAACCCTATACCCGAAGCTATCACACTCAAACCTTTAAGAGTGTAAAGTTGAGGGGGTACATTTGAGAGAACTACCCAAATTGGAGCTTTCACCAATTTTACTGGAGATAGAGAAGCTTGAGGAGTCCAGGCTGTTACAGTAAAGGAGCAGTTGCCCGATTGCCAGAAGCCTACATCTAGTACCCATTGCCTTGTTACTTCTGATGGAATGAAAATAAGATAGGAGGAAGTTGAGTAAGGTTTAACTGAGATTCTGCCTTTAATTCCCCATATTGGGTTTAAATCCGCAAAGATCTTGGCAGGAGACGGCGGAGTCCCATGGAAGTGAGCAAGAAGATGGTCTTTCCAGAGATCAGATGCACTGAGAAGAACCTCATCAGGAGCGATTACGGTGGGGGTCCCGTCTTCGGAGAAAAGAGGCTCAACTGATTTGGAGAGGTTCTGCAGAGAAGATTTAAACTTAGAAGCCCATAAATCAACTTTCGGATCTTCTAGGGGTTGGGGAATTGTAGAGGTAGACAGATGATGGGTTTGAGATTTTGGGTGGTGGTGAGATTTTGGAAAGAGATCTGGAGCTGAATGAGGGGGAGGTGTGGATTTTTGTGGAGAGGGATGAGCGCTTCGAGAGATGGAGAGATTTAGAGTGGAATTGGATAAAAGAGGAGGAAATTCCAGTAGATCTAAAGGGGGGAGTAGGCCGGAAGAAGGAACTGAAGATGAGAAGTCCGATGGAAGAAGGAAAAGCAAGTCAGGGGGGATTGGAGGTTCCGAAAGAGGAGCAGAGATCTCCGAGACATTGGAAGCCATGGGAGAGAAAGGAAGAGGGGGAAGAAAGAAGAAGATTCTCGTCGGTGGGCGTGAGGCACCACCAACGGAGACGACGGTGAACAGTCAACGGCTGAAAACTAGAGAGAAAAGAGCCGTTTAAAGTTATGTTTTTTACCTAATAATATATACAATGTGATAGTTTCCTAATTTAACTCCTATTTTCTATTATTCAGCTAATTGACTCTAGATTATAAGCATAAATCCAAAAAAATAGAAATATATTGAAATTGATATTATACTCTTAGGCTTAAGATGTCTTTTTTTTTGTTTGAAAAGGTAAGATGTGTAATATAGCAAAAAGGTATCACTCATAGCTTATACAACAAATTTCTCAAAAAAAAAAAAAAAATCTACAAGATACACGACACAGTTTTAATAACAGTTTGTTGAAAAAAAACTCTTCGATACCTATAAATATGATTTTATTTTATTTTTATTCTATTTTTTTGTAATGCAATACTTTATTTCAACAAGTAAATCTTACACAAGTAGAGTTTGGAAAAAGAATTGAACGATAAAGAATATATAGAAAAATCTAGAAATCTATAAAGCTATTGTAATCTAGTAGTAAACCAAATCTGAAGAAGATCCAGATATGGAAGAATGTTGTGAACGCGGAGAGAGGAGATTTGATGATTTTATTACTGCAACTAGAAATATTTATAGAAAGTTGGGTAATGATTTGATCATTTAAGATGACATGTTTAGTTTAGTTATAAAATAGATTATTGTCTATTTGAAGTTCACATAGTAACAAAGAAGCAGAAAAGTGTGTGGAGGCTGAGTCAGAGTCAGAGTCCCTCGTGCGGCACGCCATTAGTTCTCTCGTTCTTTGCTTCGCTTTCCCCAAAAACTCGTCACTTTGTAGGTCTTTGACTGTTGACCTGACACCACCTACCCACCCACCCTCACTTACAATATTGACTAATCTTAATTTTGTATAATCATATATGCACGTTTACAAACATCCTCTCATGCATCCATCATAATCCGTCCAAACCTAAACAACTAACTGTCTAAGGCTATGTTCGTCCCCAAACATAACAACAAAATTATGTATTAAAATGGTAAGTACAACAAATTGATGTGTATTAAAATGGAAACCAAAATAATATGTTTATTAAATTGACAATTTTTATAAAATTTGAGGTTTTTCTTTTGTTTAAGTTGCAATTTTATGTTACTCGCGTTAAATATATTTACATAACATTTTTAGTTTTTAGATTAATATATGAATTACTAAAAAATTTTTAATTTAATACATGAACTAACATATTTATATAGTTTAGTATCTATGTTTTAAAATACGTGTTTATTCATAAACAAAATTTTGTGGTCTTATCTAACAAGTAATGCTTAGGCTACTCACGTCATTGTAGTACTTAGGGTGTCAATCCAAACCGAAGACAATTAACTCACTAGAATCTATAAAAATTTTACATAGTCTAAGCAAATAAGTTAGGTTGATTGTTTTGTAACAAACATCTAAACATGCATAAATATAAAAGGTCGACAATATTCAAAAAAAAATCAAAGGTCAACAAGATCAATATTCAAATAACAATTAAAAGCTAAACAAATTGGTCAAACTTATTGATTTAGGTGATCAAGTAATGGTCTATGATGCTTATTACGATGAACCAATGCTAATCATTGGTCTAAAATTCCTTAATTTAGACTAATTCACTCTCATGGTAATAATCTCTTTCCTAATCATGTAATTAACACAATCCCTTGGCTAAATACACAAAAAGAAAGCATTAAGATCTTATTCATTCAACTATTAAACTAACTAATAGAATTCGTTCGTTAGGCCTCATTTAGCATTCAAAAATTCATTAGAGAATTTATACAAACAATTTATGGGCATGAGTTTTCCCAAGATCTAGAAATGAATAATCAAATTAAATCTAGCATTAAGAGCATTAAATGAACAAAATTTAAGTAGTCTAAGCTCTAAGCATCATATTCCAACACCTAATCACCTAATCTACCTAACCCATTTGCTTAAGAAGAACTACTCACTAACCATGATATAAGCACAAAATCCAAGAATAAAAATGTTTTTAATCATGATCTGAAGAAGAAATGACAAACAAATAAGCAAGAAACAAAAGAGAAATTAGATTAAAAGCAAGATCAAATATTTACACAAGAGAGGAAACTAGAACAAAAATTAAAATGAAAAGTTATAAGATAAGATGAAAAAAGATGGAAACCAAAACTAGGTCTAAAGTGTATTTATAGTATCAAAGAAAAAGGGCTTTGGGTTAAAACTTGGTTAATGCTTGAAATATTGACTTCGATTGGTTTGGTACAACTTTCCCAAATTCTCCTTCAACTTTCTCGAATTCCAGAATTTATATCTTCCTGAATTTCTCTTCAATTTTACGGAATTTCTCTTTAGCTTCCGGAGTTTCTCTTTAGCTTTTCGGAATTTCTCTTTAGATTTCCAGAATTTCTTTTCAACTTTCCTAAATTTTGCTCAAAACTTCATGTGTTCCCCTTTTAAGCTCAGTTTGCTATACTTTCAACACCTAAAATATGGAATGCAATGCAACTGCATACTATAA
Organism: Iberis pinnata; assembly: GCA_900406425.1. NCBI lineage: Eukaryota > Viridiplantae > Streptophyta > Magnoliopsida > Brassicales > Brassicaceae > Iberis > Iberis pinnata. The sequence goes on from OVBE01007569.1 coordinate 9,684, forward strand.
AACCATGAATGCAAGTAAATCTACCTAGAATGCAATCAAATCAAGAGGTAAAATCCATTAAAAACACAATATATCAACTCCCCCAAACTTATCTTGTGCTTGTCCTCAAGGAAGGAATAAAGGCAAATAAGAAGGAGAGATACGAAAGTGAGAACTCATAGCCAAAACTTTAATGTAATTTTTGAAGTGTAACATCCTAAAGACTAGTAGAAAGATACATGTATCACAACTATTCAATGTACTTCTACATACTCATCACAAGAACCAACTTAAGCAATAAAATTGAAGTATCCTCAAACCCTCATATTCACCAATCCCCTACATTTATTAAACATTCAAGTGCAGTCTTGCTTATGGAAAAGAAACCTAATCAATTTGGTTCGGTTTTAAGGCTTTTTAGATGTTTGAAGTGGGTTCTTACATTTTCAAGTGGTTTCCCTCAAAATAGTAATGCAAAATGATATTACTCAGTTTTTATGCATAATAGTTGGCATTTATATCTGCTACTCGGCATTTTTCCGAGTATTTTTCTTGCGGGTTTGGTATATTTTCATGATTTTAGGTGTTTTGGAGCAAAAATGATACATTACAGAGCAATTCGAAGAGAATTGGCTTAGTTTGGAAGCAAGGAACGATCGTTCCCTAGGGATCAATCATTCTCATTAATGCAGAAAGTCACGTACAAGAAGACTGGTCGTTCTCAGGGCATTTTCTCCTGGAATTTTTCAAACAAGGAGATCGACCGATCCCTCACAAATCAATTGATCCAGAAGACGACCAGAATGATCGATCCCTCACCATCGTTCTCTAAACCCAAGAAAGAATGAATATTATTATTTGCACATCTGGTCCTCAAGGCTACCTTTTATTATATTTTTAGTTTTTCCTTTTTTATACTATAGAAGTCTTGTGGTTGATTTTTTATTTTCTCTACGCTTTTACAACTTTGAGTTTACAAAGAGACGGATTTTTAACCCTGTATTTGGAGAAGAACTTTAAAATCTGATTTTGATTTATAATATTTATTTTATTTTTTTCATTTTGTGTTCTTCTTTGATATTGATTTGTGTTTGCTTTTCAATGTCCGAGTAGTTTCATAGTTAGGTTTATGAGTTTCCTAGGGAAACCAAGTTTGGATGATAGGGTTTAACACTAAGGATCGAATTTTTTAGGTTCTAAGTCTAGACTAGTTCTTAATGCATGAATTAGAGTAGCTAACTAGTTCATTAATATTAGGTTGGTAAACGTAAAGAGATTTAGTTTAGAGATCTGATCTAGTCTAGATGAGTAGTAGTTCTTGCTTGCGAGAGCATTGTCCTGAATGTGTATGAACTTATTGAATATGAACATTATTGCATGATTGAATTAATTAAAAACGGCGAGAGCTTGTTTCTATAATTTAATCATAGTGTTTAATACTTTGAGAGAAGATTATTTTATATATGTTTTTCATGTTCAGAACTATTTTTTTCAAAAATCATGCATGTTTAACATTGACTTTTAAACCTGACTACATGTGAAATTACCTAATGTCTAATGCTTTTAATTATTGATTTACCTTCACTTATTTTAGTTATTGCTTTTATTCAGCTACAAAATAACTCTTTATTATTATCTTAGCTTGATTTGATATTAAAACTGAAAGTGTGCTTTCTGGTCTCTATGGGTTTCTACCCTATCTATGTTATAGTGATCTTTTTGCTACAGTATAATTTTAGGAGTTAAATTCTAAACCAATCAGAATTTTGGCGTCGTTACCGGCGAACAATAAAATGCTTTTTAAGTTTTCTTTGGAGTCTAGTCTAATATTTATATTTTACAGTACTCATCGCATTTTTTTATTCTTGATTTTGTTTTTACAGGTGCATGACCACACGGTCTGACAAATCCAAGGATTTGCTGAACCTCAGTAACGCAGAACTCTTGAAGTTAGAACGTTCAAACCGGAAAGCAAAGAAGAACGCAAGCTCATCTGACTCAATGGCTGATAACGTTCATCAAAATGATTTGATCGATCCTGAAGGTCCAAACAACTTGCATCCTCCTGGGGCCAACGACTTGATAATTAACCCATTATGAGGAGGAGATAATGGAAATCAAATGCCACCAGGATAACAACGAGGTGGTAATAGTAATCAGATGGGGCCTAACTACATCCTTGTGGAGAATCCACCCGAACAAGGCTTCAATCGTCCACCTCCCTAAAACCACCCTCTAGTCGATAATTTCAACAACCCTGAAGCATTGTTTGCTGATAGGAATGCCATTCGACCCAGAAAACCTCAACGTCAGGACTACTAGCTCCCTTGGCATCTCATCCACCTACTTTTCCAAAACCAATTCCACGGTTTACCCACTGAGCATCCCATAGACCACATTGATAACTTTGAAGACATCTGCAACACTACCCAACTCAATGGAGTCTCAAAGATTTCATGTATTGGAAACTCTCCCCTCACTCTCTAGCTGAGAGAGCACTTAGGTGGTTGAAGTACTTACCTGCTGGTTCTATATAAACTTGTGATGATTGCAGAGCCAAGTTTCTCAACTACTTATTCAGAAAGGTTCTGTGGAGTCATTCTTTGAAGCTTAGGAACGATTCAAAGAGAATATTTGTGATTTCTCTCACAATGGTTTCTCATATATGAGTCTCCTCAACACTTTCTACATAGGAATAGATAAAAAAACCAGCTTTCCTTGGATACAGCCAGCAATAGTGATTTCATGACTAAAATTTTCCTTGGTGCCTATTAGCTGATAGAGAACTTGGATGTCAACAACAACAACCAATGCCCATATTTCGATTAAAGAACCAGGGGAATTGCTTCTAACACCTCTGAACTCTCAGAAGTGAAAGGGCAGGTTTCAGAAATGAAAGGGCTACTGACTCAACTCCTCAAGAATCAAAACCAGAAACATTTCAGTTTTGCTGAAGATGCAAAAGCTGCTTGTTTTACTTTCCAAGAGCAAGACAGCGAATTTGTTGAAAAGGAAGTGAGCTACATTAATAGCTAAGGTCAAAGGGTGTACAATCAAGGGTACAATTCAGGTCAAAACTCAGGTGGTGGTAGTTACCAAGGAAACCAAAACAAGAACTTTGTGCAGAACTCTAATTCAGGCGGTTTTCAAAGGACCTCTCATCCTGTATTTCAACAAGCACCTCCACCTCAAGCTCAACAAGGAAATTCAATGGAAATGATGCTCAAACAACTCTTGGAAGGGAAAAAACAATCTCAAAGATAATTCAGTGAAATGAACCAGAAGTTTGAAGCCCTATCTACACATGTGAAACATCTTGATACTCAAGTCGCTCAAACTGATGAACCTATAAAGAGACCATCTGGGTTTTTACCTGGGAAATCTGATACTAATCCCAAGAAACAGGAGTATGTGAATGCTATCACACTGAGAAGTGGCAAATCGTTGCCTGATGCTACATGGAAAGTTAATTAGTGGAAGGATTGGTTGAGGAAGTTGATGAATTTGAACAAGATGCAGATTGGAGAAGTCCAAAAATGATTCACGCACGATTGATATCCCATCACATGATCGATCCCTCAAGCTTCAAAGAAGGAAAACGATTAATCCATGCTGGATCGATCGGGAATTAAGTTTAAAAAAATTCCAGGGAAAAACGACTGATTGTTCCCTTTAGGAACAATCATTCTAGATCCTGAAGAAACAGATCCCGACTAAAGAGATCAATTTTTCTCTGAGGGAACATTTGGGTGTATACAGTTAAATTCGAAGAATTTAGGAGATCGATCGATCACCAGCCCTAAACAAATGTTTCTCCTTCATGAGTCTATAAACCAAAGGTGCCCTATCCAGTTATACCCAAAACTTCCACGAAGGATCTAGAGGATGAAAAGTGTAAAGAGATGATCAAAGAACTAAATGTCAGACTTTCATTCTCTGATGCATGTCAGATGATTCCATCCCTGAAGAAATACGTTAAAAGCATGGTTTCAAGCAAACTTACATTGGAAGAAAGAGAAATGATTATTACAGAGGCATGTAGTTCTTGTTAAATTTCAGAAGAATATGATGAAAAACATCAAGAACAGTTTGAGAGAAAGAGAGTGACGAAAATGAAGTAATAAGAAGAAATTATTCTCTTAATCATTAGTTTGAAGGTTTACAAGAGCTTAAATAAGCAAATACAGAGTCCTTGCATGATCTTGCATGGCTTAGGGAACATAAAAAGCAGAAAGTATAAAGCATACAACACATTTAATGCAGAAAAACGCTCTTTCTCTTTATGCACGTATCTCTTGACTCGTAACTCCGAATTTGATGATATTGTATCCGTTGGAAAGATAATTTCATGGCCTATAACTTTTCTGAAGAACACAAGTCCAAATTCGTAATGAAAACACATATAAATTGCCAATCATTTTATGACAGTGTTTCTGGTAGAGATTATCTTGAATCATTTATCTTCATTATTCAATACCATCTTCATCCGATTGTTGATTTGGGTGAATCCACTTGGAGATTGTTCCTTCTTGAGTATANGTTCTATCTTATAGAACCGAATTCTTAAGAAGCTTGGGGATTCAGGAAGTTCTATTCTATCAGTTGAGATTGCAGACATCAACTTTGTCAGATCTCTCTGCGATTTGGGATCTAATATGAACCATATGCCTTTCTTAGTGGCTAAGAGGTTAGGGATAGCGAATATTAAAGGAACAAAGATCTCATTGGTTCTAGCTGATGATGTGAAGTACCCCGTTAGAGTTCTTGAGAACCTGCCTGTGAAGATTGGGACAACCTTTATACCAATCGATTTCGTGATTTTTGAACTTGGCGAGGAACCCAAAGACCCTCTGATTTTGGGAAGACCCTTTTTGGCTACAGTTGAAGTAATCATTGATGTGAACAAAAGCAAGATCGATCTTCAATTTGTTGATATGGTGATGAAATTCAATCTACAAGAAGTTTTGAAGAAGCCATCTCTAGATGCCTAGTGTTTTTGGGTTGATACCGTTACCGAAGTTGTTGATGGGAGTTTCTTATGACTTTTTATTTAATGATCCCTTGGAGATTGCATTGACTAATGCTACTGATATGCATTTATCCTTTATGGATGATGTTACAGGTTTCACCATGATTCTTGACGCAAGTACAAGGATTGAGGAGATGACCGATTATGTGGTATTAATGGAGATAGTTTCCAAGTCTCCACCTAAATCGTACCCTGCACCTATTGATGATCCATGGAGCAAGCTGAAAGCTCCAAAGCTGGAACTTAAAACTCTCCCAGCACGACTCTAGTACGTGTTTCTAGGTTCTAATTCTACTTACCATGTGATTGTGAATGCTGATTTGAACAATGTAGAGACTGCCTTACTTCTTTGTCAATTAATAAAGTATCATAGAGCTCTAGGTTATACTTTAGATGATATCAGAGGGATTTCACCAGATTTGTGCGTGCATAGGATACATTTATTAGATGGATCTAAGACTTCAATAGAAAATCAAAGACATGTAAAAGAGATAATGAAACTTATAGATGCATGAATTATTTACCATATTTCAGATAGTAATTGAGTTGTTCCTGTGAATGTTGTTCCTAAGAAAGAGGTATAACATTTTTTAAGAATGATAAGGATCAGTTGATTCCAAATTGAACTATTACAAGTCATAGAATATGATTATAGGAAATTGAATGTTGCTACTCGCAAAAATCATTTTCCTCCACCTTTTACTGACCATATGCTTGAGAGATTACCTAACCACCCTTATTACTATTTCTTAGACGGTTATTTAGGTTTCTTTCAGATTCCCATTCACCCAGATGACCAGGACAAAACGACAACTCACATGTCCATTTGGTATTTATTCTTATCGCATGATGCCTTTTGGACTGCGCAATGCCCCATCTACCTTTCAGAGATGCATGATTTCTATTTTCACCGATCTAATTGAAGAAATCGTGGAAGTGTTCATGGACGATCTCTCTGTCTATGGCTTTTCCTTTGATGTTTGTCTTGGTAATTTGTGCAGGGTTCTATAGAGATGTGAGGAGAAACACTTGGTGCTCAACTGGGATAAGTGCCACTTTATGGTGACAAATGGGATAGGGCTAGGACATAAGCTCTCTGAGAAATGTATTGAGTTGATAGAGCTAAGATTGAGGTTATGACTAACTTGTAGGCATCCAATTCTATCAAAGATGTTCACGGCTTTTTTATGTCATGGAGGTTTTACAAATGATTCATTCAGGCCTTCTAAAACCTTGCTGGAACTCTAAAAAAATTGTTGTGCAAGGAAGTCAAATTTGAGTGGGATGATGATTGCCAATATTTCTTCCTCGCGATCAAAGGAGCCTTGGTGAGTACTCCAATAGTCCAACCACCAGATTGGGATATATCTTTTAAGGTGATGTGCGATGCAAGTGATTTCGTGGTAGGAGCTATTCTTGGACAGCGGAAAGTAAGAAGCTCCATGTCATCTACTATGCCTCAAGAGCTCTGGATGGAGCTCAATGCGAGTATGCAACAATTGAGAAAGAGCTACTAGCTATTGTCTTTTCTTTTGAGAAGTTCATATCCTATCTAGTAGGATCCAAAGTAGTAGAGCACACCGATTATCCGGTTTTGAGGTATCTCCTGAACAAAAATGATGCTAAACCCAGATTACTTCGTTAGATTTTTCTTTTACATGAGTTCGATTTGAAGATAAAGGACAACAGGAGAATAGAGAACGAAGTAGCATATCACTTTTCTAGATGATGATGTTCTTATTGATAGTCTACTTGAAGAGCATATTTATGCCATTATAACTAGAGTGGATAAGAATATTTATATCTCTAAACTCAACAAATTTGTTGTGATTTTTGGTTTGAGTTTTTGATAAGGATTTTGGGTTTGGTGACATTAGGATTGTTCCATGGAATTAGATAGAGGATTGCTCTAGTATTGAGTTTAAATTGGTACCAATATGTTGGTTTGAATTGATCAAGTCACTAACTACGTTTTTTTTCTTTTCAAAATGGTTCTGAACCACATTCCAGAGATGATAGTGATGACGTAAAACCAATAGCTTAACCAACAGCCACAAGGAGATCCACTCGCTCTCAATCCACCAACCAACGTCCACCTCAAACTGACCGTACGGCTTCTCCATCACCTCTAGGATCAACGAAAAAGCGGGCTCTAACCACTAAGGAGAAAGGAAAAGGCGTCGCTTCTAGCAGCACTCAACAAAAAGATGAAGACGAAGAATACAAACCAGACATAGATCCCGAGCTCCAACAGAAGCCGTGGCCTTGCAAACCCAAGATTCGATTCAACAATTACCCCTTGGTTTCGTGGTTTTTCTATTTATTTGGCTGCTGATGTTGAACTATAAGACTTTACAGGTTATCGAATGAAGAAGTTCTTAAGGAATGTCAGACATTACTACTGAAATGAGCCATACCTTTAGAAGTTGTGTTCGATGGTATATTTCGGAGATGTCTGCATGAGGAGGAGATTCATAATGTTTTGTACCATTGCCATGGTTCAGAATATGCTGGTCACTTTGTCACATTCAAGACGGTTTCTAAGGTGTTACAAGCAGGTTTCTGATGACCAACTATGTTTAAAGACGCTCATTCCTTCATCTCTTGTTGTGATTCATGTCAAAGGCAGGGAAATATCTCAAAGAGAAAGACGCTCATTACTTCATTCTGGAAGTAGAGGTTTTTGATGTGTAGGGAATTGACTTCATGGGTCATTTCCCTATGTCTCATAAAAACCTTTATATTCTTATTTTTTTTATTATGTGTCTAAGTCGGTTGAAGAAATAGCTAGCTCCACTAATGATTCTAAGGTTGTGTTGAAAATGTTTAAATCAGTGTATATTCCCAGGTTTGGTGTTCCTAGAATAGTCATCAGCGATGGCGGTTCTCATATTATTAACAAGGTTGTTGATGGGTTGCTCAAGAAACATGAAGTCAAATGCAAAGTGGCAAAACCATATCATCCTCAGATTAGTGGACAAATATAGGTTTCTAACAGGGAGATCAAATCTATCTTGCAGAAAACAATGAATAGTTCAAGGAAGGATTAGTCTTAGAAGCTAGATGATGCTCTTTGGGCTTACAAATCCGCATTCAAGACCCCTCTAGGTACTACTTCATTTCATCTTGTCTATACTAAAGCATTTCATTTTCCTGTAGAGTTGGAGCACAAAGCTACTTAGCCTGTCAAGTTGCTGAACTTTGACATGAATACCGTTGCAGAAAGACGTCTCATTCAACAACTCCCTGGGTTGGAAGAGATTAGACACATAGCCTATGGGAACTCCAAAATCTACAAGGAATGAACTAAAGCTTCTCATGAAGAGAAAATCATCCCTAGAGACTTTCAACCAGGTGATCAGGGGTTGCTTGATAGGTCTAGAATTTAAATCCTAAAACAAATACTGCAGAGAACAGATCAATGTAGCAAAGTATAGGGTATCGAATCCACATAGACCAGAAGTACACGATTCAGTTTCAATTCAAATCTGGCTAAAGCAAGAATAATATGATTTATGGTCATCAAAAAGTAAACTAAAACGGTTTAAAACTTATAAAATAATAGCGTCAGGCATCAGGGAAACCACAGGTAATCAGGATTGAAAGTCAATTTATCATGC
>OVBE01007570.1:0-18311 GCA_900406425.1 Iberis pinnata
ACTAAAAAGTGGTGATGAATGATATGTAAAAGTCATGAATTTCAAGTGTTATCAATACATCTCCCCCATTTTTTGAGAAAAATTTATAACGAAAAAATAGGGCGGGCTGGGTGGAGTGTGAAGGACGAATACATCTCCCCTATTTTTTGAGAAAATTTTATAAGGAAAAGATAGGGTGGGCTGGGTGAAGTGTGAAGGACGAATACATCTCCCCCATTTTTTGAGAAAATTTTATAAGGAAAAGAAAGGGCGGACTGGGTAGAGTGTGAAGGACGAATACATCTCCCCCATTTTCTGAGAAAAATTTATAAGGAAAAGAAAGGGAGGGCTGGGTGGAGTGTGAAGGACGAATACATCTCCCCCATTTTTTGAGAAAAATTTATAAGGAAAATATAGGTCTGACGCAGATTAAAATTAAAAATTACAACAGTTGAATTCCTATCTAAGGAATTGCCTACGTACCCCTGTGACAGGGATCAAGCCGAGGTCGTAGTTCACTAAATTGGAGGGTACAAATATGCGTGGAAAGGGAAAAGGACATAATTTGCTAGTGACTAACAAAAATATTTCTTCAAGTGTTGAGCGTTCCAAGGATGTCGCTTTTCGTTTCCTTATGTGTCTTTTAGTTCGTATACTCCTGGCTTGATGACCTTAGATATTTTGAATGGTCCTTCCCATTTGATACCCAGCTTTCCTGCGTTCCTTCCAGCCCTTGCAGGGAAAACTTCTCGGAGAACAAGCTCTTATTCAGCGAACCGTCTACGGCGTTATGGTAATTTTGTAAGCGTATTGTTGCCTGGTCTCTCTGTTCGTCAATAGTGTCTGCTATGTCGATGAGCATTTGATCATTTTGGTCCGAGTTCTGAGGTGTCAGTTCGACTCTGAGGCTGGGAACTTCAGTTTCAGCTAGAATACCGCCTCAGTTCCATATACCAAAGCAAATGGTGAGTCGTTTGTTCCTCTTCTGGGTGTAGTCCTATAAGACCAGAGTACTCCCTCCAACTCGTCTGCCCATCTGCCCTTTTTGGCGTCCAGCCTTTTCTTTAGCCTGTCTAAGATTTTTTTTGTTTGCGACCTCGGCTTGGCCGTTGGCTTGCAGATAGTAAGTTGTCGAGAAAGTTAAATTTATGCACTTGCGCTCGCAAAAATCTTTGAATCGATCTGATGCGAATTGTGGGCCGTTGTCTGTGTGGATTTCATAGAGGATCCCATGGCGGCAAATTATGTTCTTCTAGATGAAGGACTCCACGTTCTCGGATTTTACTTTGGCAAATGACTCGGCTTCTATCCACTTGGAGAAGTAGTCTGTCAGGACGAGAAGGAAACGTTTCTGTTTAGATATGTGCATTGGGCCAATTATGTCCATAGACCATCTCATAAATGGGTATGGTGCCGTGATAGAATGCAATTCCTCAGTTGGTCTGTATATCAATGGCGAGTGTTTTTGGTATTTTTCGCATTTCAACACATATTGTTCGCAGTCCGTGATCATTGTTGGCCAATAGTACCTATGTCGCTTTATTTTGAACGCCAACGCCCTGTCGCCTGAGTGATTTCCACATGCTCCATCGTGTACCTCCCTTATTATCTTTTTCGTCTCGTGGCCATATATGCATTTTAGTAGTGGGCCGCGTACACTCCACTTATATAGGTTGCCATCTAGCTGGGTAGCTAGCGCTTTTGGCCTTAAACTTTCTGGCGTCCCATTTCTTTGGCGGCAATATCCCATCTGTTATGTAAGCCAGTATTTCGAGTCGCCATTCTACTTCCACTTCGACCTCTTCTGTTTCCTTTGGGATTGCGTCCTCTTCGACGTCCTCGGGATCTAGGTTGGCATTGTATTCCTTGATTGAATCCTGGATGACATAGGTGGCATTTGCAATGGTGATTCTCGGCTTATTGATAGTCTCTACTGGTATGACCCTGGTCATTTGCAGGTCCGTAGTAGAGGCCAATGCTGCCAGGGCATCGGCAGATATGCTTTTTCCTCTAGGGATTTTGACTAGGTCGAAGTCTGCGAATTCGTTACATAGGGTTTTTACCACGCCTAAGTACGCTTCCATTCTCTTGTCCCTCATCTCGTAATCCCCGCTGAATTGGTTTGCTACTAGCTGAGAGCCGCAATAAGCCGTTACCCGCTTAGCTCCGATTGCTGTTGCTAGTCGCAGCCCGGCAATCATTGCTTTGTATTCGGCTTTGTTGTTTGAAGCCGCAAAACCTAATCGAAATGATTGCTCGACCATCTCCCTTGTTGGGGAGACCAAGCGCACACTTACTATGGAACTGTGTTTCAAGCTTGCCCTGTCTACGTATAGTGAGCACTTTGCTTCATCTTGTTGTGTTGCCAGATTTATCTCAGATGGTAACTCTATTCAGAAATCCGCCAAGACTTGAGACTTTGCGCAGGTCCGACTCCTGAATTCTATGTCATGCTCACTGAGCTCAACAACCCACTTGGATAGTCTCCCAGACTGATTTGGGCTGTGCAGGATTGTTCGCAAAGGTTGCTTCGAATACACCACGATTGAATGAGATTGGAAATAAGATCGCAATTTTCGTGCTGAATGCACCAAAGCTAGGGCCAGCTTCTCTATCGTTGGGTATCTGGTTTCTGCATAGTCTAGGATATTGTTGAGGTAGAAGATTGGTATTTGGTTGCCTAACTCTTCGCGTACGAGAACTAAGCTGATCGCGTGGGATGTTACCGCTATGTAAAGGTACAACATCTCCCCTTCTTGGCGCTTTGAGAGGACTGGTGGTGTTGTGAGGTAGGTTTTCAACTCCTTGAACGCTGATTGGCACTTCTCGTCCCAGATGAAGTTTTTGTTCCCCTTTAGGAGGTTGTAAAATGGAAGGCGTTTTTCAGTTGATTCAGATATAACTTTGGTCAGGGCGGCTATGTGTCCAGTCAGTCTCTGCACTTCCCTAGTGGTTTTCGGTGATGGCATTCTCAGTAGCGCGTTGATTTATTTCAGATTGGCTTCTATCCCCCTTCTTGTCACCAGGTAGCCTAGGAATTCTCCCGAGGTTACCGCGAACATACATTTCATCGGGTTCAGCTTCATCCTGTAGTTATTGAGTATTTGGAAACAGGTGCGCAGGTCGCTTCATCCCCTAGCTTGCGCTTTTTCTATATAACCGGCTTGTAAATTGGGTCTGCGTTCAGCTTGGGAAACATAATGTCTAGGCTTATTCCTGGCATGTCTGTCATGTTCCACGCGAAGGTGTGTTTTTTTCTTGAGAAAGGAGATCAGATCTTCTTTCAAGTCTTTTTGGACTTTCGATCCTATCCCGACGTAGCGCTCTGGATGCCCTGGATATATGCAGTATTGCGTCACCTCGTCAAGCTTGGAGATAAGAAAGGCAGAAAATGATTAAGTAAAAAGAGAACGATGATGATTGGAGTATTGGAAGTGAGGAAGATAGATCGAAAAGAGTTATGAATCTAACTTACTCAACTAGATTTTATAGTCTTGAGCATTTTTGCTCTCCTTTTGTCCACATTTCTTTGTCGAGCTGGTTTGTTACAAACTAATGACTCCATTTTCACTTTGGTTTTAATGGAACCTTTTTACAGAGAAAAAAGAAGAAGATACAAATGCAAATAGTAGTAGCTAAAATCGGAGTCATCCGATTTCGTTTAGAAGTTAACAAGAAAATTGATTTTTTTATTTAGGTCATGAATGGGAACATCGTTTTATGAATATAAAAGACGTGGCTGTGAGAACTGCTTTCATATTGCCATTAAAAAAGTTTAAGTCAAAAAGCGTTTAAGATTTTAATAATAAGGGTTTGAATAGTGAAAAAAATTTAAACGGTGTGAGACAAAAAAATAAGTGGGACAATAGGATTAAATGCGGTGTGAGAAAGAAAATTAGCAGTCCAGGACAACTGCGGTTATAATAAAATTAGCAGTGTTGAATAATGTTTGAATGGTGAATAAAAATAGTGATACGAGATAATGTTTATGTTTCAAAATATCACACACTCTCAAATATTCAAAAAATATCATTAAAATGTTTTACTACCAAAAATACTACAAACATAGAAGTTAAAATTTTATAGTTTATAATTTAAATTATTGGGTTTGAGTTCGATAAATAGAATTTAAGGTTTAGTTATAAATATTATAATTTAATTTTTGGATTTAATTTTGAAATTTTAAAGAAAAATATGTACGAAATTCAGTTCAGAACTTACCACTTAACAAAAAAAATACTTCGAAAATCAAAAGCTTTTTTACATTTTGTTAATTCAAAATACCCGCTTACCGTTTCAGTTCGATTCAGTTCTAAACACAAATATTTTTTTAAAAATTCGATTCAGGTTTTCGGGTATTCTTTAATTTTTCCATTCCTAGTACCGCTCAATTTCGTGGAGGTGTACTTCTAGGAAAGTAATTACACTTTAGGTGACTTTGTGCTTTTGGTGTACTTTAGAAAGGAATGAGAAAACTTTTGTCTCCATCATACCCTTATTTTTCTATATAATTACACTCTACCTTTTTCTCTCCTAACATGTGTCAGATGTTGACATTTGCTTTTTTTCAACTACAATCTTTAAAAACAATTACTTGATATATATATATATATATATAAACTAAAACAACTAAAAATTATACCAAAATTCTTAACTTTTTATAATCTATAAATAGACACTTGTTTTGTTTAATTTGGACACAGAAAAAAAAAACAAGTCTCATGACGTTTGTGTACACGACGCTAGTTATTCGATGTACACAATTATTATTCAGTTTGTGTACAATGTTGTGTACCATTCATCATGTGTATAACGTCATGTACATGATGCTTGTGCGTACAACCTTGCATATCATCATGTGTACATTGTTACGTACACAAAGTTCTGTACACAATACTTGTATACATCGTGCTAATTATTATATGTATACATCTAATAATTAGCATGATGTACACAAGCATCATGTACAAATCATTGTGTATGTGATTCTATGTACATGTTGCATGATACACGACGTTTTACATAGACTGCATCATCAATGTCTATATCTAATAATTATATGTCCAATGTACACGATATTGTAGATAGACTGCATTCTCTTTGTGTACGACTGCATTATCATTATGTACGATTGTATTATCATTGTGTACGACTGTATTATTATTGTGTACATCTAATCATTAGCATGATGTACACAAGCATCGTGTACACATCATCACAAGACGTTGTACATAGAATACATCATCATTGTGTACATCTAATAATTATATGTCATTGCACACGACATTTTTCACAGTCTGCATTATCGTTGTGTACATCTAATAATTAGTAAGATTTACTGAAACATCGTGTACACAACACCATTGTGTACGTGACGATATACACATATTATATGATACACGATGTTGTACATATATTGCATCGTCATTGTGTACTACGAATAATTAGCGTCACGTCAGGGCCGGTCCTGAGATTTTAAAATTTTCTAAAGGCCGCAATCTACAATGGAAAAATAGGCCAAAATTGTACAAATTTTCAAAAATGAGCCGTTTTCTTAACTAAAATTTTTAAACTGAAAAATGGGCCGCAAGCGCATGCTTGCTCTGCTTGGGCTCAAGATCGGCTCTGCATCACGTACACAAAGCGTCGTGTACACACAACGTCGTGTACACAAAGCGTCGTGTATACAAAGCGTAGTGTACACAGATGTCATGAAATTTGAATTTTGTTTTGTGTCCAAATAAAAAAACAAATGTCTGTTTATAGAGTATAAAAAATATAAATTTTGGTATAATTTTTATTTTAAAAAAATATTATCAACTAATTAATTTTAAAGACTGAAGATGAAAAATAAAAACATCACATCAACCAACACATCAATACCACATCTTTTTTCTCTCCCTTCCTTTTAAGGACAAAATAATATTTGTCACCATTGAAAATCCACCTAAAACAAAAAGTCTAGTTTTCTGTAAATACTTTTGTTTTGATACACTAAAGTGTAATTTTTTTATTATTATTATATGAGTTATGATCATCTTTATTGATTATCTGCCTTAAAATTGTATATGTAATAAAAGTTCTATCGATTATATGAGTGAAAAAATGTAAAACAGCATATTATCTAAAACTGCACTCGATTTGGTGTGCATGCTGTTTTGCACTTTACCTTATAAAATTGTCCCGCACTTGACAGAATCTGTTTCAAAATTATTTTAATCAAAACAGTATATGTATAGAAAGTTATCTTGAATCGTGAAATATAAAGGGTATTTCAAAAAGGAAGGAAAATAACGCCACACCACACGTCACCACTCACTGCCTACAAACAAAGAGAGCGTTGTGTTGTGCGTTATTCTATTTGAAAACAAAAAGAAAGTTGAAAGTTGAAAAAAACCAAATATCGTGTGTATTAAGACACAAAACACAACATTAATATTTTTTAGTCTTTTTTTCTTCAATCACAATAATTAATTGTATATTATTTTTTATTACTTAAAAATGACATTTTAATTTTACTCATAAGAATAATATATATTTCAAATCTTTCTAAAATACCATAAATATTTTTGTATCAAAATAATATAAATTAAAAATAATTTTAAAATTTTAAATTTTAAACAAATAATCATTATAGAGAAGTGATACTACTAATCAAGTGGTTGGGTATCCATCTATGCAACACCACTAATTGCATTTCTTCGTATTATATAGATTGACTATGAATCATGCTTTTAATCGAACCAAATGTAACAAAAAATTTTAACTACAAACCCAAAGAAATAAATGGTAACATCTTCAAAATTAAACAACGATCACTACAAATTTATTTTACAAAAAATACAACTAAAAATATTTTTGGTATTTAAGAAAATAGTGGTATTTAAAAAGAAAATTTATACAATTTACTTAAATTATTATAGCTATTCAATTATTTTTTCAACCTTATGTAACTCTTTAAGAAAAGAAAAAAATTATACACTGTTTATTTTTATTACCATTCAATTACATTTTCAAACCACTTATCTTTTACGAACCACATTTATCCTGCTTTCAGCACAAACTGTAGTTGTACTGTACCATACCGCTTATATTTTTTATCCGCGCCGCTTGATCCACCGTTACCATTCCGAGCATTAAGCCTCTTGTATTACTTGTTATTTTTTTTTAAATTCCTAATTGAACGCTCATGTAGGATACTTAGCAATAAATTTCAAAAGTTAGAACATAACTACTTTTTGATAGAGTTAATTCTTCCGTTAATCAAAAAAGCAGCGTGTAATTGTAAGTTAGTTTCAAGGTTATCAATGATACATTTTATAATTTTGAGACTTGAAGTGTTAGTGCTTTGATACCAAACTTAAAAATGTTTAAAAATTGTATTTTCACAGTTTTTATGTGATTTTTCTCTAGTTTTTGTTTATAAATATTAAGTATTGATGGACCTATGTAGACTTAGTCGTCAGCTACACTGAATTAGGTTAAAAAAGAAAATCCACAGGGATATGCATCATATTTATCGCTCCGTATCTTTTTACAACGACAAAATGGAATATCACAAATCTAAATGGAGTTTAAGTTATAGACTTGTCATCCTTTATGGGTTTTATTTTTTGTCGTTCATGAGTGTTAGTTCACTTCTTAATAAATTCAAAGACCCGTGATGGATCTATGTCTTTTCCCAACGGTTGGCGAGAAAGAATTTTTTTTTTTTTAATTTTTAATTTTTTATAGTGACACATCAAATTTCATATAAAAAGATGTGAAATTCTGTAATTAACAAGTACCATTATTATCTTTAAAAAACCCTAATGCGACAAAAAGGTGACTTAGCGACTAGGGTTTTGGAGGAAACGGACGCTACGATGGTGGAAGCTGGTGAGAGGGATTGTCCCTTAGGGGACCCACCTGATCGTCATGTTACTTGGGCTCAACGGTTGAATTGATGTAATATGGAGAAGTTGCCGCGTCCTAATAGTGTTATGGATGATAAGTTTCTTGAAGAGCGTCTTAAGGTATCATTCCCGAACGGAGCAGATGGAGAAGCTGTTATTACGGTAGGAGAAGAGGTGATGGAGGTAATGCACATTTTGTGGAAAAATTGTATAATTGTTAGATTATTGGGGCGTAATATTCCGATAGTGCATTTGACGAAGAGATTACGAGAGTTGTGGAGTCCTAATGCTGGTATGTATGTGCTTGACCTACCGAGAAATTTCTTCATGATTAGGTTTGGGGATGAGGCGGAGTATATGGAGGCGCTAACGGGTGGGTTGTGGAAGGTGTTTGGATGTTATCTTATGGTTCAAGATTGGACTCCAACCTTTGATCCGTTACGTGATGATATAGTTACAACACTAGTATGGGTTTAGTTGATGAATATCCCTGTAACCCTTTACCACCGTGCGATCTTAATGGGAATTTCCAAAGAAGCGGGGAAGCCGGTGAAATTAGACTTGACAACGCTTAATGTTGAGAGATAAAGGTTTGCTAGGGTTTGTGTCGAGGTTAACTTTAAGGCTCCTCTGAAAGGAACAATTGTCATTAACGGTGAAAGATACTTTGTAGCCTATGGAGGTCTAACAAATATTTGCTCGAAGTGTGGGGTGTATGGCCACTTAGTGCAAAATTGTTCGTGAGATGTTGTTCCCCAAATTGCTAGATCCGAGGTTCAAGCTACGGGTAAAGGTGATAATGGTAAGGAGGTGGATGCCGAAGGTTTTACAAGTGTGAGAAGAAATTCGAATAGTTTGGAGAAAGGATCAAGTAGTTCAAAGTCAACTAAACCAGTTTCTGAAGGTGGTCATAATTATGCTCTTATTGATGCGGCAAGTAAAAAGAATTCAAAGAATGGGAACAGTACTAATCGTTTTGAACAATTGGAGTCGTTGGAGGCTATGCCAAACCAAAAGAGCAACAAAGAGATATCTGGTAATAATAAAGAGAATGTGAACCCTCTGACTTTTCCCAATAAGAGTGACTTCACTTTTGTTGGGAAAGGTGATGCGAGTATTGTGGGTAATGTGAATAAGGCTGGAGGTTAAGAAGGGATGAAACCTAAAAGTGGCGTGATCCAAAAGCAAATAGGGAAGCATAATTTGCACAGACCTTTAAATTTACCGGCTCGAGGCTTTGTGTTCGGACCAACAAGGGTAAAAGGTTACATATCGAGAGTATGCCGGCAGGACGAGATGGGCGTGTTTGACAATGGTAAGGCTCGGATGGTTGTCGACGAAGTGGGGAAATCAATAGAGGAAAATAATGCTATTAATTTAGCAGAAGAATCTGTATTGATGGAAGATATAAGGCGTGATGGTTCACCTTTGAAGAAGGTGACGTCCGACTTGGCATAGGGGTACTCCCCGGTGATTCTCTTTTTCATGAAGATTATCTTAATGAATTTCCTATTATGGAATTGTCGGGGGGATAATAAACCTAATTTCTGACGTTCTATTAGATATGTATTGAAGAAATATAGCACATATATTCTTGCAATATTTGAGAGTCACGCTGGTGGAGATAGAGCACAAAGGATATGTCATGGTTTGGGGTTCGAGAACTGGTATCAAGTTGATGCATTAGGCCAAAGTGGTGGCTTATGGCTATTATGGAGGAATGATATTAGGGATTTGGTCGTTAAAGGGTTGACTACACAATATATTCATGCGCGGATTCAATGAGGAGATGAATGTCTACATCTTGTAGTGGTTTATGCGGCTCCGTCAGTGAGTCGTAGGAGCGGGTTGTGGTCAGAGTTGAAAGTGTTGTTGGATAGTATTAATGAACTGGTCATGATAGGCGGGGATTTTAATACTATTTTACGGGTGGATGAACGCTCTGGTGGATGTGGGAGGTTATCAGATGACTCGTTAGCGTTTGGTGATTGGATTAGTTCGTCATCATTGATTGATATGGGTTTCCGCGGAAACAAGTGTACTTGGAAACAAGGAAGGACTGAGAAGACTTATGTGGCAAAGCGACTTGATCATGTTTTGTGCTATGGACAGACAAGACTTAAGTGGCAAGAGGCTAGAGTAACTCACCTCCCATTTTTTGCATCAGATCATACACATGTGTATGTCCAGATGTGTCCTATTGGGAAACAGGATCCAAGATGCCGTCTATTTAGATTTGAGGCCGCATGGCTATAACATTTGAGATTCAAAGACCTAGTAGCTACGTTGGAAGCATAGTTTAGCTACTCCATTAGCTCTTAAGGCTCTAGAGAAGATATTACGTAAGTGGAACCGGGAATATTTCGGGGATGTAACAAAGAGGAAAGACAAGATAATGACTGTAATCAATGAATTACAAGTGGAGTTTGAGACTCAGCAATCCGGTGGCATGATTAATAAGGAAACAGCATTAGTAGAACACGAAGAAATTTTGTGGTTTCAGAAATCAAGAGAGAAATGGATTTCATTGGGAGATAGAAACACAAAATATTTCCACACTTCAACTATCATTAGACGAAGAAGGAATACAATTGAGATGCTAAAGGATGATGATGATCGATGGGTTACAGAGAAAGTGGAACTTGAGAATCTTGTGGTTGATTAATACAAGAGACTGTACTCACTAGATGATGTGGCTTCCATAGTGGAGGAGTTACCGCCTGGGGGTTTCTCTTGTCTTTTGAATGAGGAGTTATCCTCACTGAGTTTACCATTTAAGGCAGGAGAGATAGAGAATGCGATACGGAGTATGGGTCGCTTCAAAGCCCATGGGCCGGATGGGTTTCAACCAGTTTTTTAGCAAGATTGTTGGAGTATTGTTGGTCCATCGGTCACAAGTTTTGTGCTGAAGTTTTTCACTTCTGGAATTATGTCGGTTGAACTAAATGATGTGTTGGTTACCTTGATCGGATTGGTAGCTCAGCCGGAACGCATCACCTAGTTTCGACCCATTAGTCTTTGTAACGTTCTTTTTAAGATAATTACGAAGACAATAATGTAAAGATTACAGAGAGTGATGTCGAAATTAATTGGACCAACGCAATCAAGTTTTATCCCGGGAAGATTGAGTACTAATAATATTGTTGTGGTAAAAAAGGAGGTCCATTCAATGTGCGGTAAGAAAGGGAGAAAATGTTGGATGCTACTGAAGTTTGATCTTGAAAAGGCTTATGATCGGATAAGTAGGGATTTTCTTGAAGATACTTTACTTAAAGCTAAAATACCGGAGAAGTGGGTTTCTTGGATTATGAGTAGTGTTAAAGGGGCCTTTATGAGTGTATTATAGAATGGGGAGAAGACATCAGCCTTTAAACCTCAACGAGGCCTTTGACAAGGAGATCCATTATCTTCATACTTGTTTGTTTTATGCTTTGAGATACTCTCTCAATTAATTTATTTGGCTATTGAGAATAAACAATGGAAACCGATTGGTCTATCCCATCGTGGACCGCCTTTGTCACACATCTGCTCTGCCAATGATCTAATACTCTTTGCTGAAGCGTCGGTACATCAGGTGCAAGTCATTCAGAGTGTGCTTGGGAGATTTTGTTCTGCATCAGGGTCAGAAAGTAAGTCTTGCGAAATCAAAGATTTATTTCTTAAGAAATGTTAGTTGGGAGTTGGAAAACTTAATCAGTACAGCAAGTGGAATACAAGTTACACAGGATCTTGGGAAATATTTGGGTGTCCCGATACTTCATAAGCATATTAACAAGGATACGTTTAGTGATGTTGCCGAACGACTAACAACGCGACCATCTGGTTGGAAGGGTCGACAACTGAATTTTGCTGGGCGGTTGACACTAAAGATAGCAGTCTTGTCATCGCTGGCTGCACACACAATGAGTTCTATTCAGCTATCGGTTTCGTTGTTGGATAGGTTGGATATTTTTTTGTGAGGTAGCTCGTTGGAGAAGAAGAAACAACACCTTCTCTCATGGAAGAGAGTGTGTATGCTGAAAGAAGAAGGGGGACTTGGGATAAGATGAGCCAGAGATATGAATCTTGCTTTACTCTCTAAAGTGGGATGGAGATTGTTGGTGGATGATAATAGCTTGTGGGCTAAAGTTTTGCGCATCAAATATAAGCTTCGGGAGTTCAATGATGTATCTTGGGTTAGTGTGAAAGGTACCTTGTCTTCATTGTGGCAGAGTGTAGCAGAGAGCTTAAGGCGATTGGCTTTTCCCAGTTTAAGTCGGGTAATTGGGAATGGTCATTGTATTCGATTCTGGATCGATAAGTGGGTTCTAAAAGCTCCGTTAAGTGAGATGCTACAACAAGCATTACCGATGGAGTCTCTTACGGTGAAGGCTTGTGAGCTCTGGCGTAATGGGCAGGGATGGAATTGGGCTCAGATTAACCCATATGTGAATGAGGACACACGATTTCACCTAATAACAAGAGTTCTTGACGATGTTACTGGAGCCTCTGACATATTTTCTTGAACTGAATCACCAAATGGTGAGTTCATAGTAGGTTCCTCCTATCGATTTCTCACTCGTACGGTGATTGCAGGGAAAAATATGGCAGGTTTCTTTCGTCATATTTGGCGGGTAGTAGCAACAGAGAGAGTCAAGCTCTTCTTTTGGCTTATATCTCATCAATGTATAATGACGAATGTGGAACATCGAAGACGTCGCCTTTGTAAATCGGGAATTTGTCAAGTATGTAAAGCATATGATGAAACTATACTGCATATATTGAGAGATTGTCCCTCCATCTCAGGCATTTGGATTCGGATGGTTCCTCAAAGCCGACATTGCTGGTTCTTTGAAGCTGATATTTTGGGTTGGATTTATGGTAATTTAGGGGAGCATACAATCTTTCATAATATAGCTTGGTCAACCTTATTCACAATGACAGCGTGGTAGAGTTAGAAGTGGCGATGTGGGCATGTGTTTGGAGAATTGAATAAGCGTAAAGATCGAACGAAATTTGTCAAAGATAATGTTAAGTATGGACCGGCCGAATGAATTCTCAGGTGATGAGTCAACCACATGTCCATGAGGAGAGGATAACTACCTGAAAAACACCAGCTTTGGGCTGGGTGAAGTTAAATACCAATGGTGCATCACATGGCAACCCGTGATTAGCAACGGCTAGAGTAGTAGTGCAGGATGTTGAAGGAAATTGGTGTAGAAATTTGCAGTGAAGCTTGGTATCTATTCTTCTACTCTCGCTGAACTATGGGGAGTGTATTATGAATTAACCATAGCTTGGGAATC
This sequence comes from Iberis pinnata, assembly GCA_900406425.1. Taxonomy (NCBI): domain Eukaryota; kingdom Viridiplantae; phylum Streptophyta; class Magnoliopsida; order Brassicales; family Brassicaceae; genus Iberis; species Iberis pinnata. Next base: position 13,160 of record OVBE01007570.1, read on the forward strand.
TGGGGTGCGGCGGATAGAGCTAGAGATTGATTCATAGATGGTTGTGATATTTTTGAAGAGTGGTATCGGTGATGCAAATCCACTCTCTTTCCTAAAACGATTGTGTTATAGCTTATTATCTTGGAACTGGATAGTTCGTACTTCTCATGTTTACAAGAAAGCTAATCGTCTTACTGATGGTCTAGCAAACTTGGCTTTTTCTCTACCATTAGACTTTTATTTCTTTAGACTAGTCCTTCTTTTGTTTTTTCGATGATTCAAAAAGATGCTACTGAAATTGGTGTTTAAGTTTATTTTACATTAATAAAAAATTGGGAGATTTTATCTCCCTCTTCCTTAAAAAAAACAAGTACCATTTATCCAATTAAATAAATAAATAATAATTCTAGCATTTTCTTTTTTTTTCTTTGGAATATACTAGAATGTACTTTTAGTAGAATAGCTAGAAATATCTTATAATAAAGAAGTTTGCAAAATTTGGAAGTTAATTTATCATAAATGAGTGATAGCTCCTCTTGTCATTCCTAATTTATTTAGGTTTATACCTTATAATAAAGAAGTTTTCTAAAAACCTTGGAAAAAGTTGAAAAATTTAATCTACATATTTATCAAAATGATCTTAATGAAATTAGAATTATAATATCTAATAACTAAAACTGATATATGCTAAAAATTTATAAGAAATATATTGACACCCACTCAAAAATATATAATCCGAAGCCAAAGTACAAACTACTAGTTGTAATAGAAGATTTGACGTCTATAACTCTAAAACTATTAAGTGTTTTTGTTCTCGTCTCTTTTTTTGTCTTAACTACTTCGTTTCTTTCTTATCAAATATTATTTGTCTTATATGTATTTTTTTATAACTAATTTGTCATTTTGTTTTCATTCTTCTACTATATACGTCTATTGTTTGTTTTTGCTATTCAGGCGAGGGAGTCAACTTTGTTGTTAACCTCTTTTCTCCGATAGTGAAATGCAACTTAACTTCCAATTGTTTAATCATTGGCGTTAATTCTTTTGATTGAAAAACAGTCGTTAGCCCATAGCTTAGGTCCATTATTTTAGTAATTAACAAATAACCATGGAGGGAAAATATGTGAATATTGAATTTTTTCGTTAGGTTGACAGCATCACTGACATACATGTTACAAATTGTCAATTTATTTGGAAATCTTTGTGAAAATGATTTTTTTTCTTTTTCTCATTTATATTATTTTGACCAAAAAGGTAGATTGTAATTTTTGAAGTTGTGGAAATTAAGTGATTATTTTATTTAGTCGTTAATTTTTCATAAATTTTCAACAAAAACAATTCTTCTAAAAAGTAGTAGAAAGGTAGTCATTATTTTTAAAAGGTATTCGGCAATTAGTTAGAAATTTTCTCTATTTATCCGAAGAAGAAACTTTTTGTTAGTTTTTTACTTTTTCATCTAGTGGCCTTTTTCATATCAAACCAAAAATGATTGTAAAAAAGTTTCTAAAAGTTTTTAATCTTATGAAAATTTGTGATTATTTGATTTTTTTGGTAATTAGTAGAAAATATTCAATTGATTTTCTATAAAAAATAGTCATAATTACTATTTAAAGTTCTTAGACAAGGTAGTCGAGATTTTCAACTATTTTTTTCTATAGTAATACGTTTGTGATTATTAAATCTCGACTAGTCAATGTTAATTGGAACTATAACGTAATATTGTAATTAATTGCATTTCTGGCAAAAATAAAATTGGATAAAAGTAAAGGATCTCTTCATCTCTGGAACAAGGGACTGGAATTTTCTCTTGCTGAGGGAAATTGTAGATCAACATGATATACCATTGATACGGGGAATTCAGGTATCAAAAAAAGGAGAGGAGGATAACTGGATATGGAATTACACAAATTCTGGAAGATATACAGTTAAATCGGGTTATAAAGTAATACAATTGTTGAAAGCTGAAACCGGTGAAGATATAGCATTAAAGAGCTTCAAGCTTATACGTGGAAAGTTAAATGTCCACCAAAAATTAAACATTTTTTATGGAAATGGTATATGGTTTTCTGGGAGTCAAGGAGAGGTTATCCTATCGAGGAATTGATTGTGACAAAATTTGTCCAAGGTGTGAGGAAGAGGTGGAATCGATAAACCATGTTTTTTTCGAATGTCCTTATTCACTATATGTNTTATATGTGTGGGGTATGTCACTAATTACTGTTACAAACGGAAGCTTCCCGGGAAATGCTCTTCTCGCCAATATGGATTATATATTTTGGAGAACCCAAGGTGGAGAGGAAAATGAGGATATACAATGCTATCCTTGGATATTATGGTTCCTTTGGAAATCAAGAAACCAAAAATTGTATGAAGATATGGATGTCGATCCACCAGATATAATTGCACATGCGATTAAGGAAGGACATGCCTGGNTGACATGCCTGGAAACAGGCTCAAAAGGTAACAGAGGAAAATTTGCTACAGGACAGGAATCTTGGAAGGCTTTTACACATAAGAGATTTACGACCACAAGAGTTGTATTGTAGCATCGATGGGGCCTGGAAAATAACAGATATTTACACAGGATTAGGATGGAGCTGTCAGAGAGAGGCGGGTCGAAGNCACTCAGAATTTGAAGCATTAGTATGGGAAATGAAGATGATTCTTTCTCGCAGTCTTCACTGTCAGACTTTCGCGACGGATAGTTTAACATTGGTGGAGATGCTTGATGTATCTCAAGATTGGCCGGCTTTTACTACATTGTTCGAAGAGTTTTAGGAAGTACGAAGAGGTTTCGTGGACTTCAGAATTTACCATATTCCACGCAGGATGAATGGGCTAGCGGATCTTCTGGCACAGTCGGCAAGACTTCTCCCTTTTTTGTATTCATATGTAGGTACTGTTCCTCCATATTGGACAACTAATATAGGAGTCTAGTATTTTATTCAAGTTGTAAAAAAAAAAAAAAAAAGGTATCAGAAAATACCCGTATAATGTTAGTTATGTAAACCGTGAGAGTCTAGTTTGGATCCATAATTTTATATAATTAGAATTGTTGAAAAAATATAGTACAATAATAAACTATTTTCGTCCATTCAATGCACTATCGATGAGAATTAAAAAAAAGAAATATATGATATTACTTTATTAGATTCCATACATTTGTATTTCTTAGAGCATACTTTTGTTGTAACAATAAGAAGGACTGTGTACAAAGCAATCTAGGGTACAAAGACGTTCACGGTATTACATCAAATCTCTTTTTAAACGATTCTCCTTCTTTTTCGTTTTTGAAAATTTTCTTTACTTCAATTCATATTCTCGTTTGATGTTAAGATAATTGAACTTTTAGAAACTTTGAGAGACTTTGTTTCTTAGACAGCCACAGCCTTATCTTTATAAACTCATATTGCAACAGTTTTATTAGTTGGAACTTTGAAGATGATCATATCAAACCCAAAAAGACATAATTATATATTAGTAACATTCATAAAGCTTAACATTGATTGTGATACGAAAATATTTATTCTCCTGCACAAGATCGGTGGTGAACGTAAGAACCCCACGAGTCATAAAGAAGTCACTTGTCCCTCCAATAATGGGTAGGTCTCATTGGATTTGCACCGATCAGGGTTAATGTTCCTTTGTGTTGTGTCGAATTTAAAACCAACGTGCAAGCGAACCAAGAGTGGTAAGTCGTCTTTTTATTGTAGAAATAGAAGCCTTGTGCACGGGCCATCGGTTTCGAAAGATAGCTTTCGTCCATTGTCACAGGGTTGTCATAGATCACAAACTTTCCAAATCCTATGGGGTTAACGATTGTTGCTGACGTGGCATTACGAGGTGCTTGCAAGGTTTCTCTCGATCGAATGGTTTATGGACTGATGAGACAACATTGGATTGAAGTAGTAGAGCACATAAGAAGAGGGAAGGTAAGGTTTTGCATATCACTTTGGGTGTTTTGTTTGCCATGTTATAGTAGAAATGAGTAGTGATATTGAATTGTGGATACCAAGAAGGTTTTGGAAACCTTTATATGTGTACCTATTCATATGTTCTTTTCTTTCGTATGTTTATTAGACAAATATTATTAGTTTGTTGATATTTTTCATTTTTTACCTGCTATATTTTGACAAAATCACTTTATATAGATTTTATAGATGTTAAGATTGCTATATAAGTATCTGTGTTGTATAGGAATATAAATATTTGAAATAAATTTCTTATGAATGTTTATATTCTAAAACTTATTGTAATTAGCAGTTTTTGGATCTTTTGCTATGATAATATTTTTATATTATGATTTACTTTTCTTTATAAATTTTTAAAACAAAAATATAATTACATGGTTAGTATTAAACAGCATTTACAATCTACTGGTGCAAACCACGAGTCAAACATGGTTTCTTTTCCAGAATTACCCGATCCACTTTTCATTATACTATTAGATGATATCCCGCGCTATGCATGGAACTATGTTGTGAAATATAAAGTATGACTTAAATTTTATGTATTATTATATAGTTTTCTAAAATAATGATTACAAAATTTTTCAACTATATTTATATAAATAAGAAGTAAAAAATGTGATTTTTTTTAAAATATCTAATTATATAACATAAAACGTAATGAATATATTATTTTTATTTTTTATATATATATGTTAATATATATGTTAGATTTATTTATTAATTAATATACACATATTTAATAATCTAAACTTTATAGGAATATTTCAAGTTTAATATAAATAGTTTTCTATTATTTTAATATTAAAAATTTTAAATTATTTATTTAAAATTTATTATCTTATATATTACATGTATAGTCTTATAACATATATTTTCTCATAAATAAATCTAAAAATAAATTTTGTAAACCTAAATAAAATTAAAACGAATTTCGTAAATAAAAGGAGAAAAAAAAAATCTTGGTAAATATTTTTAATTGAGATAATGTGTTTGTATTTAAATTACTTATGGCATATTATGTAATTTATTACAAAATTAAGGTTTCTTTTAAATAAGTCTCCACTTTCAATATATAGGAGATAATAACATTAATTAAACCCTACTTTGTTGGTAAAAGTTTTAATTAGGGGTGTTCAATGTGGATATCGGTTCGGTTTTTTCGGTTTTTCAGTTTTTCGGTTTTTGAAAAATAGCTACCATAT
>OVBE01007571.1:0-18311 GCA_900406425.1 Iberis pinnata
AGTTAACTAAACCCTAAACTCTTACTATTCTGATAATTTTCTCATATAAAAACGTGAATTAAACTCTTGATGATTTATTTAGAGTACATTGTATATGATTAACTTTATATGAGTTAAAACTTGTTCCCAAATCTACATGTTAGATTTAAAGTAACCGTAAGACAACATACATCTTGATAGCATTATAAATTCTCATTTATAAAAAGAGTGTGATTTCAACACTTATTATAGTGTTAGCTGGAGATTCTCTCAAAAATATAAAAAAGTTAGTTAGATTACATGTGACTATTAGTTTAGCTTTTTTCTTTGTATATAAATGTAAGATATTTTGGGGTTACTTAATGTAAATGCATATGTTTAGTCGTGCAAGAGTTTAGGGTTACTTTTGTATATGATTGTTAGTTATGTATACTTTACGACTGAGTTATTATTGCTATACAACTGAATTATTTTCGTGATTAGATGTTTCTTCGGTGATTAGGATAATTTTAAAGATACTTGCTTGCCTAAATAGAAAGTAACTATAAAACCAAACAAAAACTCTGGTTTACATTTGTTTAACTTAATAATTACAGGGATGGAAATAGTTATTGTATTTATCATCCAATTACATAATTTAGAGTCCAACTTCTTGCATTTGTTTCGTACTGAGACTTATCCTCATGTACAGGTCACCAATCTCTGCCCCCAGAGGATCTTCAAGATTGGGATCAGCCAACAACGCAGCAATGGAGCCCAGAACCTAATCAGTCAAGAAACATTGAGCAATCAGTGAAGAAACATTGACTTAATTACGCTTATACAGACATCACAAGAAAGTTTTCATACATGGGACATGGTAAAGCCAGGAGACCACCGGGTGCATCTCAACATATCCCTGTTGATCGCGCCATTGTTGTTGATGTTTGGATGGTACACCTTAGTCTTGAAAGACACCTACACATAACAAGCAATCGTGCACATGAGCAAGCAAAAGGATCACTTAATTTGCGTAAAACAAGAACAAACCTTTGGTGATGACATCAGATAGTGAGGAGGGAAGCGGATGGTGAGTGAGTTTTATCATAGTCTATACCATGAATTTGTGTGAAGAATCCGCCTTCATACGGAGTACCAAATGCTCCTATTATGAATTCTTCCCCGTGGAAAATATCGTCTCTCACTGGACCTACAAGAGATGAAATTACAAGCTTGTGTATCTGTTAGGCTATAAATGTATTGAAGAACATGATAGACTAACCGACTGAGCAGTGTGAAGGAGGATTACGCTTTGACCTTTTTAACTCCAAGTTAATCCTTACAAGCTCCATCTGCAATAGAGAGGTTGTTAGGTTTAAAGTAAACGTAAGACAACATACATCTCGATAGCAGTATAACATTCGTTAATGATTTGTGGTTTAAGGTTTACTAACAAATATAAAAAGGAAAGTTAGCCCAACCTTAAACCCTAAACACTAAACCCTTACTCAGTCCGTTAACCAATAATGTTTTCGGTCCGGTTATGAGTCGGCGTACTACTACTAATGATCGTATACTTGTCTACCATTCTAGCCAAAAAATATGAATTCGGAAGGAGATTTATTGAAAGAAAAGAAATAGAATATTAGACGCGAGATCACAGAAAAATGAAAAATACATGGGGTTATATAAACATTGAGCTCATGGGATTTCGTTTCTAATATAATTTTGAAAAGACAAATACCCAGCCCTTGTTACGTTACATAGGTCAGAATAACTCAGCCTTTATAGTGTATCCGAGGTAAGAATAACTCAGCCCTTTGTATGTTTACGAGGTCTGAATAACTCAGCTACTATGTAAAATAACTCAGTCACATCATAATATAAAACTCAGTCGTATCAAAAATCAAACGTAGTCTTAACAATAATCAAACTCAGTAGCATTATATGTCAAAATCACTCGCAACATACAGGAGAACACGACGAGGGCGAATACGGTTTCGACGAAGACGATTTCNTTCGGAGAAGACGACCATGGTTAAAAGTAGGGAAACTAAATTGTTGTTTTTATTTAGGGATTTACTCCGTGTAAAATACAAAATTGTTTAAGAAGATTTTTTTATTTAGATGTAAAATGAAACTCAGACACAACAACAACAAAAAACTGATCTGCAACAAAATCAAACTCAATCGCAACGTAAATCAAACTCGGTAATAACATAAATGAAACTCAGCCACATCATAAATCAAACTCGTCCGCAACAGAAACAAACTCATTCGCAACATATATCAAGGAGAATCAATCGTAACTTACCAGAAATATCGAGGAGAGTTCACAATAAGATTTCGACGATGACGATTTCGGAGAAGACGACGAGCGCGATAACTAGGTCACTAAACCATTTTTTTCTTTAGTCAGAGTGAAATAGTTGAACGACTGAGAAATTGATATGTATAATGTTTTATTGACGTGGAGTACGGTTGAATGATGTGGAATACGATTTAGTGACGTAAATTTTTTCATATAAATTAACCAAATTAAGAGAAAACTAAGCAAGAGAGTGAATCGTAACTTACAAGGGTTTTGAATGTACTCTAGTAATTTTTGAAAGATGTATGGTATTCTAGTCATTTTGAAACTATTTTTGCTTGTTATTATGATTATTATATACTATTTTATACATAAAATTAAATAATATTAAAATTTTAAGCCCAATTAATAGTTTGAAAAGAGACAGAAGGAGCTGGAAATTTGAAAATTTGAGATTACAAAGATAATCTATATAATCTGAAGTCAAAAGATATCACAATTTATAAACTTAAATTTATAAGATAATGTATAGTGGTTACCATGGCCTAATCATTTTGCTCTCATGAATCATCACACATGTATATTTTATTATTAACATAAAGTTAAAACAGAGAAATACAAATCGAACACCAATTTCTACCCTAACTGAATAAGGTCTGACAAATAATGTTAAATATATCATCTAATACGTCAACGGAACTAACCGTCACGCCACACCAGTCACCAAACCATTATGCACAACTTTTATATTAATGTAGCTATCATCCAATATATTATCCAATAATTCTATAATGGGATCTATAAACTACAAAGCTTTTGGTATAACAAATTTGGCATTATTGCTAAATTCCAAATTTATAAGACGCCAAGATTCATCAAAAACCATAACTAAATACAAAAGGGTCAGTGATATATCCTCCAACGTATCAGTCTATCCAAGAGTCAAAATTCATAAACTTATCACTTCGGTGCACACAAAAGAAAACCTATAAATTTCACCTGTTCCATAACATTTTACATGAGAATTAAACTCTAATGTTTTCGACATTTTGAAACGACTTATTTTTAGTCATATAATATGAAATGTATAGGATGTGTTTAAGAAAATGAATTAAAATTTGAACCGAATATTCTGACAGATGTGTAAGAACTCTTGATGTGATACAGATCTCAAACATTTTAATAAAATTGATTGACTTGTTACATATTATAATGACGTCTTCAATGATTCGAAATGTCGACTATTCCATTAATAGCTATAAGAATCACAAAATTTAATATATTTATTGTCTCGTATTTGAAAAAATCAGATGAATTAAAATAAGGTAAAATGACTTTCAGTTATTCACTTGACACATGTTCCTTTTTTAAGGTTAATTCATGACATGAATTTTATATCTTTACAGAGGATAATTGTTAGGGATCTTAAGAGCTTATAAAGAATTTTATTTTGAAAAATCATAAAAATAGAGGGAAAATGTACTAGTTAAGTAGTTAAGAAATTATATACATTTTTCTTTAACAAAATTTAATGTTACATATTTTTGAAATTTCATTTTATAAAAATTAATTATGGACCAGTCCTGACGTTTTTATTGTAGAAAAAAGGATGAATTGTGGTGTTGTACTATGTCAAACTCACACCAAGTTGCTCATTTTTTCCTTCTCTCTCTCTTCTGCGGGGAGCAACTTTCACCGGAGTTCCACCGGAATTGACTGAGGAAGCAATACGGAAGCCCCAACCAACCTCTCTAAAACTCGACCCATCGCTCTTTCTCCTCTGATGTCGTCATCGCCTCATGTGGTGGTGGCGGGCGCCTGATCGTCTTACTTCTCAACCGTCGTTTTTTAAGGTTTTCTTTTTAGATATGCGGAAATCACCAGTAATAAGCACCATTTCTTCGATTTTACCAGCGAGTTATGGTTCTTCGTCTCTCCAGCGCTTTGGTCTTGGACCGTCGATATGCGTGTTTTGTTTCTTCGGAGTCGGCCTTCTTCGTATGTGGGCAAGGGTTTAACTCTGATCCTTGTCGGCCTTATTTCAGGTATGCTTCCTGGGCGGTTGACGGTTCGCCGTCCGCCGATTTGCGGTTCATCAGGAGGTTTGGCGGTTTTCTGTGGTTCTTCTTTAGCCGTTTTAGGTTTTCCGTTTAGGGTTGTTGTTGCTCTTCATGGTCGTTGTTCTTCTGTTGTATCCCTTCTCGGTTCATCTTCCCTGGTTTGTGTGTGTGGCATGTTTAGTTGTTCTTAGTTTCGGGCTGGGGCAGGCGGGTAGGGTTTAATAACCAATGCCTTTTCGTTCTATTGAATTAAGTTAGATGTTAGCTTTGTTCTGGTGGGTTGAACCCTTTTTCATTCTGCTTTGGGGCCAATCTTTTTTAGTGTCTAGGTAAATCGACCTTTCCAAGGGCGTCTTTTGCATTCTCGGCTCTACATCCAGATTTTAACGGAGGTGTTTGTTCAAGTGCTATGTGTTTATTAGGCTTCTTGGTATCTTTCCTTGTGTTGGTTCCAGTTTGCTCCTCCGTTTGGGTATGACCATGTCTCTTGTCTTCTCGCTTTGTCCATGTGCTAATCTATGGGTTTTTGGTTGTTCATGCGTCTTAGGTTAAGATGTGACGTTTAGCTAGGCTGCTCTTCTAGTTCTATAGCTTTCATCAACAGTCTGCTCCATTCTCCTCGTAAAAAGTTTTGGCCAGGGTTATCCTCCAGTTGTTATGTTGGGTTGAGCGTCGTTGGTCTCTGTTTGAGGTTGTTTGTTTAGTCTCTGAAAATATTCTGGTAATAGTAAGATTGACCTTTACTGATCCTCAGACAGAGTTTTCTAGATCGTCGCCGTGCCGGTAATCCTGGTTTGATAGCTTCAGTTTTCTCTTTCGTCTTTGTTTATTCTTATTCATTTATTTAGCCCGGTATGCCAAGTTTATATTGTATGCGAGTACTGCCTCCGTTACTATATGTGTTTCTCTATGAAAAAAAGTGGTATTGTACTATGTATTTGCTTGCGTGACATATGCTTTTTCATTTTATTTTGTTTCATGTAAACACTTAATTCACCATAACATGTAGATATAGCTTAATAAATCGTTATAATATTGTTGTTTCATTCTCCATGTTTAAATATGAAGATGGAAAAAAAACAGTGTTAACCTAATGACATTTATAAACTTATACTTCTTCCGTTTTTACCTTACTTATCGTTTTAGAGTTAATTTTTTGTTTCATAAAATGTATCATTTTAGATTTTAATGCATAAATAAATGAGTTTGATTTTGTTGACCAATAGAACAAATTGAAAAAAAATTTCTTTTGGTTGATTTAAAATATTTAATGATGTTTTTATAGAAAATAAAGATTTTTTAATTTGTGTGCAAAACTTTTAAACGACAAGTAATTTGAAACATAAGGAGTATAAGACAAGTAGTACTATCTAGGGACAAAGCTATTTGACTATAAAAGGGTGCACGTCCACCCATGTTTTTATAAAAATCAACTTAATTTTCAGCTAAAATTAAGTTCATGTTTATTAAAATTGAAAATATACCCTTTACTTTTTGTTAATTTTACATTGTGCCCCCATGAAATAATTAGTCTGTATTCGTCACTGGTACTATCTTATTTGAATTTGAATCTCCACGTTTATTATAGTATAGAAATATATTATTCGACCGATATGTTGTGATTCAAATATTAACAAAGTTAAACATTCAATTTCCGATAACTGATTACTAGCGTATGAAATATGAATTTTCGTAAAGGCAACAAAGAAAATGCATTAGATATTGAATCATATTGTCAAGTCTTGATCATCATTTTGTTAATTAACTTTAGTTCTTACAAAAAAAATGCAATTTTTTACAATCAAATCATCTCTCTTATCTCTCGACTCTCTCCCCCTCTCTCTTATCTCTCGACTCTCTCTCTTTTTAATCTCTTTTAGATCAGAAGACTTGTGGTGAGGAAGGAGGCGGCGAGCCCCACCAAAACCGCTCGAGCCGCAACCTCTTGCCTACCGACCTTGGGGCTCACCGGAGAACTCCAAATCTGGTGGGCTCATCCAGTTTCCTCTCTCACATGTTTCTGGTACAACGTTGCTTCTCACTTTCTTTTACGATTCAATGGAGATAAGTCTCAAGGCAATAGCAACGTCTTCCGACAACAGATCCGGCCAGATCTGTTGTGGCGGAACGCATGAAAGTCGGCGGAGGCTGAGAGGAAGGACCTCAAGGCGCAGCGCCGGGTCTTCTCGCCGGAGGAGAGTGAGACGGTATCTTCTAGCGGTGATGCGAGGGCCAGAGCCTCTTGAAGATCTCGTTAAACCAAGCCCGAAGGCGGAAGTCTCGCCCCTAGCTGTTGCCGGAAACCTATCCTTCCGTCTCAAACGCCGTCGTGGACAACTGTCGTACCAGGCTCTTCCTCCTGCTAAAAGATGAAGTTTCGCGTAGGTGGCGGTGTGAGCGTCATTCTAGTCGCGCTGTCGAGTCGTCGGTGGTGCAGCGCCGACGAATCCGCTGCTCATCGACGACGCTGATTCCTTTTAGATTTTTTTTTTAGAATTCTAGGATTTTTACTAAGTGGGTTGGACCCGGGCTTAAGCTATTTTTTAGAAAGCCACCTAGATTGAGTTTGAAAGGTTTTAAAAGTTTCTCTGTATTTGGATAATGGGCGAAGAGTTGTATTCTAGGTTACATTTGGAGCTAATAATATTAAAAATTTTAAAAAATAAAATAATAAATAAATAATAATAATAACAATAATAACCATCATAGTTATCACTTATCATTAACATCTTCAAATTCGTCAATTACATCGAATAATGAAGCTGCACGGATAAATATACTACAATGGATCCGAAAAAATTAAAGCTTAATAAGTCAACTTGAATGTAGACAATGTGCATTTTCGTGCATAGACAAATTGCACGCACGAGTTCCCACGATCCTTTTTTTTTTGGCACTTTGTTTTCTTTTTCTAGATTACTTGCACAGCTAAACAATATAAGCTAAAAGTCAAATTTTTCCTATTAAAACTTGAATGACATTTATGTTAATTGATCTTTATATGTTCTGAATCCACATAATCAATTGACACACTATCACTAACTAATAGTTTCATTTTCTTACTTTATCTATCATTTAAAATTATAAGAATCAATACAAGTATACAATTACAACCTCAAAACAAACTTTAGTTCACCATATGAACTGGAACGAAAATATCAAAAAGATTTGTCCCTATAAAAAATAATAGAATTTCATATGCAATTCAACCATGTGATATAATATCAAAGTTTGATTTTTTTAAAAAACTTGAGAAACAAGAGTACAAATGATGATATGATAGAGAGTAGACCATAAAAGAGATTAAATAAAACATGACAAAAAACTTTTACCAAAATCTATCTAAAATAACTAAGTTTCTTCTAAAATTCGAGAGTGTAGTCAAAAAAGACCTCTCAAAACTAAATAAGACTGAAATATAACATGTTTTGAAACACTTTGATGATCTCTCTCCCAATGGAATCTTTTCAAATACGGATTTTTTTTTCTTAAGATATGTTTTAGTAGTTATGAAACAAAGACGAATTCAAAAAAGAAAAAGATTGAAGTGATATATTTAAATCACCTCATATATATATATATATATATATATTTTTTTTTAAATGTGCCGAGCAATACTTAATCAAGTGATTACTGGCGTTATCTTCTGGTATCCCAGTCGCGGATTGAACTCCAAAGTGGGCATTCTAACTCTAATTACTAACAGTGACCAAAAAAAAATTCTTTAATGTAGTTGCTATCCTTAAAATTATGTGATTTGTTTGCAATATTAAAGGATTATATATTTCTTAAATGTAGTTGATATCCTTAAATGTTATGTAATTTGTTTGCAATATTAAAGGATGCAGAATATCCCAAGTATTATTCCTTAATTCAGTATAAAATAAGATGGTTTTAAACAAATAAAATTCTTACAACACACAGTAGAGTGTTAAAACAAACTAGTTCACAAATAAGACATAAGAGAACTCTCGAATAAAATTAAGAAAATTAATTTTAAAAAGAAAAAGATATTTAAAAAGTGATCGGGTCGGGTCTACAGAGTATCGCACTTTCTCTATATATACTTGATCATACTTCCCTCATTTACTACCATCTCTGAATCTCAATCCCATTTCAAAACTTTCTCTTTTAGTCTTCTGACCAACATCGATTTGCTTTTGTCCGCAGATTTTTTCTCTTAGGTTTGTTGTCTTAATCGATTCAATTTGTTTAATTATTCTCTTGGAGATATTATTGTTAGTGATCAACAGAATTTTGCATTTTTTTTGTTTGTTTGTTTTTCGATTTACTTTAATTTCGTTTTGATCTAATGATTATAGAAGAGCTGGTGATTAATCGGCGATAATGGCGTCTCGAAACCTAGAGAAGATGGCATCAATCGATGCACAGCTTCGGCAACTAGTTCCTGGTAAAGTGAGTGAAGATGATAAACTTATTGAGTATGATGCTCTTCTCCTCGATCGCTTTCTCGACATTCTCCAAGATTTACATGGAGAAGATCTCCGTGAAACGGTTACAACTTCTCTCCTTTTCAATCTTAGAGATCCTTTAAACTTAAAATCAGATTCGATTGACCTCTTGGCTATCGCTTGAATTTTGTTTAGTTGTGTTTAGATTCTTAAGAAAATGATTTGATTGCGTAGGTTCAAGAGCTATACGAGCTATCTGCTGAATATGAAGGGAATCGTGAGCCTAATAAGCTTGAGGAGCTAGGGAAAGTCTTAACGAGTTTGGATCCTGGTGACTCCATTGTTATCTCCAAGGCTTTCTCTCATATGCTTAACTTAGCTAACTTGGCTGAGGAGGTGCAGATTGCTTATCGCCGTAGGATCAAGAAGCTCAAGAAAGGTGATTTCGTCGATGAAAGCTCTGCAACTACTGAATCTGATATCGAAGAGACTTTCAAGAGACTTGTTTCAGATCTTGGTAAGTCTCCTGAAGAGATCTTTGATGCCTTGAAGAATCAGACTGTAGATCTGGTTTTAACTGCTCATCCTACTCAATCTGTTCGTAGATCTTTGCTTCAGAAGCATGGGAGGTTAGTCTTTTTACTTCTCCATAGAGAGAATGAGACAGCTTTCTTTTGGTTGTGTATTAACCTTAAATATGTTATTATCAGAATAAGAGACTGTCTAGCTCAATTATATGCAAAAGACATTACTCCTGATGACAAGCAGGAGCTTGATGAGTCTATGCAAAGAGAGGTAAAAAAACTCAATTTCAATATGATGTTATTATCCTCACGGTTTTATAAGATTCTCCGTTTTATGTTTAGATTCAAGCTGCATTCCGCACTGATGAAATTAGAAGAACACCGCCAACCCCACAAGATGAAATGAGAGCTGGAATGAGTTATTTCCATGAGACAATCTGGAAAGGTGTCCCTAAGTTCTTGCGTCGTGTCGACACAGCTTTGAAGAACATTGGAATTGATGAACGTGTCCCTTACAATGCCCCATTGATTCAATTCTCTTCATGGATGGGCGGTGATCGTGATGGTAATCCTAGGGTCACACCTGAGGTCACTAGAGATGTGTGCTTGTTGGCTAGGATGATGGCTGCCAATCTCTACTATAACCAAATCGAGATTCTTATGTTTGAGGTTTCTTTTTCTTTTCTCTTTTGAATCTCCACATTTTTTGAGGTTTCCTTCAATAAGATTCGTTCATTTTTCTACTTGACAGTTATCTATGTGGCGTTGCACTGATGAGTTCCGTGTGAAGGCTGATGAAATTCACAGGAATTCAAGGAAAGATGCTGCTAAACATTACATAGGTCAGAATCAGATAACCTTCTCTAATCAAATGCAATGGCATTTCTTAAGTAAATTTTTGAACTCAATGCAGAATTCTGGAAGACAATTCCTCCAACTGAGCCATATCGTGTGATTCTTGGTGATGTGAGAGATAAACTGTATCACACACGTGAGCGCTCTCGTCAATTGCTGAGTAATGGTATCTCAGACATCCCCGCAGAAGCGACTTTCACCAATGTGGAACAGGTATAGCAATCTTGATGTTCTGTGTATTATTTCTTTACTAAATTGTTGCGTGTGTTTCTTATTGTCCGTTAATTCTTGCCATTAGTTCTTGGAGCCGCTTGAGCTTTGTTATCGATCGCTATGTGCATGTGGTGACCGCCCAATAGCTGATGGAAGCCTTCTTGATTTCTTGAGGCAAGTCTCTACCTTTGGACTCTCTCTTGTGAGACTTGACATTAGGCAAGAGTCTGAACGTCACACTGATGTCCTGGATGCTATCACTAAGCACTTAGACCTCGGTTCCTCCTATAGAGACTGGTCTGAAGAAGCCCGACAGGAATGGCTTCTAGCTGAACTAAGCGGAAAGCGTCCACTTTTCGGACATGATCTTCCCAAAACCGAAGAAATCGCTGATGTCCTTGACACATTCAAAGTCATATCCGAGCTGCCTTCGGATTGCTTTGGAGCTTACATTATCTCAATGGCAACCTCACCTAGTGATGTCCTTGCGGTTGAGCTTTTACAGCGAGAATGTCATGTGAAAGTGCCACTTAGAGTTGTTCCACTATTCGAGAAGCTAGCTGATCTTGAAGCCGCTCCTGCTGCTGTTGCAAGACTCTTTTCAATAGACTGGTACAAAAACCGTATTAATGGTAAGCAAGAGGTTATGATTGGTTACTCTGATTCAGGGAAAGACGCCGGTCGTCTTTCAGCTGCTTGGGAGCTATACAAAGCTCAGGAAGAGCTTGTGAAAGTTGCTAAGCAGTTTGGAGTGAAGTTAACTATGTTCCATGGTCGTGGTGGCACAGTCGGAAGAGGAGGTGGTCCTACCCATCTTGCTATATTGTCTCAGCCACCGGATACAGTTAATGGCTCATTCCGAGTTACGGTTCAAGGTGAAGTCATTGAGCAATCATTTGGAGAGGCACACTTGTGTTTTAGAACACTTCAGCGTTTTACAGCGGCTACTCTTGAGCATGGAATGAACCCTCCGGTTTCACCTAAACCCGAGTGGCGTGCTTTGCTTGATGAAATGGCGGTTGTTGCTACTGAAGAATACCGATCTGTTGTCTTCAAAGAGCCTCGATTTGTCGAGTATTTCCGCCTCGTAAGTATTCATTATATCAATCTAAAACTTCTTCAATTGTGTGTTCTTGATGTATAACAAACATTTGGTTTGGTTTGTAGGCTACACCGGAGTTGGAGTATGGTCGTATGAACATTGGAAGTAGACCTTCGAAACGAAAACCCAGCGGTGGGATCGAATCTCTCCGTGCAATCCCGTGGATCTTTGCTTGGACACAAACAAGATTCCATCTTCCTGTATGGTTGGGATTCGGAGCAGCTTTCAAGTATGCAATTAACAAGGATGTGAAGAATCTCCACATGTTGCAAGATATGTACAAACACTGGCCATTTTTCCGAGTCACCATCGATCTTATTGAGATGGTTTTCGCCAAGGGTGACCCTGGTATAGCTGCTTTGTATGACAAACTTCTTGTCTCTGAAGATCTATGGGCCTTTGGAGAGAAACTAAGAACTAACTTTGAAGAAACCAAGAACCTTGTCCTTCAGGTAAAAAAAAAAAAGCAGAGTGCTCTGTTTCGTATTCTTTTAGATTCTTTACTTGCATTTCCACTAAAACCACTTTTGCTGTAGACTGCTGGACACAAAGACCTTCTTGAAGGAGACCCTTACTTGAAACAGAGACTTAGACTGCGTGACTCTTACATTACAACTCTCAACGTTTGTCAAGCCTACACATTGAAGAGGATCCGTGATCCAAACTACAATGTGACTCTACGACCACACATTTCTAAAGAGATCATGCAATCAAGCAAATCAGCACAAGAGCTTGTTAAGCTTAATCCGACAAGTGAATACGCACCTGGACTTGAGGACACTCTCATCTTAACCATGAAGGGTATTGCTGCAGGATTGCAAAACACCGGTTAAATGATTGAGACAAAACAATACGGTCTGCCTTTTTCTTTTTCAATAAGTTATTGCGGTTGGATTACAGTTTACTTTATGTATCCACCGTTAAAAGTCTTGAATTTACACATTGTATTACTACTATTGCTCTGTTTTCTGGAAGTGAAAACAAAAACAGAAACAGTGAATGTTGTTAAATTTTATCTTTGTGTTTGTCTCTTTGTTTATGTTCTCTGTCTTGAAATAACAGAATCATTTATGCTTCTTTATATGACACCTGAAGGTGGTCCCTGAAACGACAGGCATGTTTAATTGAATTAGGCCGTTAAAGAAGGGTGGTGCCTCGAGGAAACGACAGGCATGCTTATACTGTTTAATTCACACGGCACGTATTTCATCTACAAGTGCATACTGCATACGATTCACATGGTAAATGCTAGAGACTTAAGTGAGAGGTTAATAACTAAAGACAAAGAGAGAAGAAGCTAAAAAATTGTCATGAAAACATTTGGCTTGCCTTGTGTGTGTCGCAAGTAATATCATTATCCAACAATAGCCATATTAATAACCATCACCATTTTTGTATATATTATCTGATTCTGACGACTTTTACTTGATTACCCTAAAAGGATAACCAAGAAGAAAAAATAACGTAGTGTAAATAATTTTTAGATTTGAAGAAGATAGAAGTAAGAATCTTTATTAATGGTAAAAAATGTTTTGACAAACATGAATGAATGGCTCTCTCTGTTTATTTTCTATATTTTCATAACCTAAGTAACTTAACTATGTACACATTGACTAATCTCTCTTTTTAAGTCCTAAACCTAACAAGAGCAATGAATGAATCAAATCAGAAGTGGTACTCTATAACTAAATCAGAGAGATTATTGACAAGTTCTTCTCTCTTTTTTTCATGAACTGAGTAAATATATAGGTTTTACTAAAGGCCATAGTGCCTAAATGAATTCTCCAATGCTTCCTTGCTTGGACACACAATCTCCTTTATCCCAATCCCAAGTTTGTAAATCTTGAATGTTGGCACAACTCTCACTTTCTCCGCATTAGCCACTTCCGGATATTTTTCGATATTCAACTATTCATACAATCATGAAAGGATTTTACTTATTCTCTGATTACATAAACATGTATTTCTAAGTTTTGTTACCTTGAGGAAGTGAAGAGATGGGTAACGAATACAGAGCGCATCCATGAAAACAGACATCTCCTTACATTGTTGATCAGAGGGTCTAAAATAATGTACAATGGAAACTCCTACCATTTGAAGAGTATACAACAAGTTAAAGGAAAGTTTTCTGAATGTAAAGAGCAGACAAAGTCTAGTTAACACTTACCAGGTCGGGTCAATACAGCTTGAAACTCATCAAGATCAGAAATCTCCTCAACTTCTCCTTTAAATTCCATGTTAAGAACTACATCTCCGCGAGATTTCTTCAATGCAACTTGAGCATGAAACAGTGATTCAGCTATTACTTTATCATAAGATAGTTCCTTTCTTAAGCTTTGGTAGTCCCTCACTGCTTCAGCCCATCTTTCCAACTACAGTTTCACTTGAAGAATCTTAGAACAAGCAAACAAAGAAATCAAATTTCATATGTCATTATCATAAAGATTTTACCTTGCTGTATGATTCAGCCCTTTGTAGAAGAGCCTTTATGTAACTCGGTTGAATATGCAATGCGTGGTTACAATCTTCGATTGAGCTCTCCCACATTCCAACTTTAAAGAAACAATCTGCTCTTTGATACAATAGAGTAGTATTGAATGGATCATACTTAAGTCCTTCTGTATAAGCTGCACTTGCTTCAGTGTATCTTTCGGATTCATAAAGACTGTTACCACGATCACGCGCTTTTGCAATCAATCTAACATTTATATACCATGTTTCAACTTCACTGTTTCGTGGATCGATCTCTGAAGCTTTCTCTGCAGCTGTAACTGCATTTTCAAACCTACAAGAAATTGTAGAAAACTAATTATTTGATAGTATATATTTTTAAAACCAATTATATAAATAATATATATTTAATAAGATCATAACACCACCTTCCTAGAGCCAACTCCATCTTTGATTTAACAAAACATGTGTAAGCTTCAGAGATCATATCGAAAAACCGAGTCTTTGAGAAAGAGGCTGGTATTGGTTCTACTTTAGGGACAGATGCTACTACTTTTTCAGCATCATCAAGCAGTAGAAGCTTCAGTAGTGCTTCAACTTTACACATAGCTAACTGTAAATATATGCTTAAAAGTGTTTGATTTCTTGATAAGGCACAACAATGACAATAAAAGAATGTTTGTTTCTCTACCTGTGGAGACCAATCAGCTCCGGAAGCCATAGCTGCACTTGCTTCTGTAAAAACAAGGTTCCAATGGCCGAGCTTTCTTGCATATGCGCATTTGTTTAAGTGTTTATCTAACTTTTCAAGTAGTTTCACCACCATTGGATCTGATGGTGCTTCCAAGAAAAAAAAGTGCTTCCCTGCATTATCCACCTGACCTAATCTGAAACAAACAAGGACCCAAAATGATTAAAAATCATTTCTCTATCAAGAACAAGTTTTTATAAGCAATTGAGTTTACTTGAGAAGCAATGTAGCTAAACTGTGATGAGCTCTTGCAAAATTTGGATCCAATTTAATAGCTTCTTCACACTCAATCACAGCTTCTCCAATTCGACCTAAACCGGACAATGCAGCTGCTCGATTGGTATGGTAAGTGGGATTAGTTGGTGAGAGTTGTAATGCTCGATCATACAACTTTAAAGCCTCAGTGAAACAACCTTCTCTGAACATTTTGTTTCCTAATCTCTTAACTTCCTCTGGAATTGTACTAGACATCACTTTCTTCCATTGTGTATCTGCGTCTGAGCCACCGTTTAAGCCACCGGAGATAACAAGTGAACGAGATGAAGAACCAGACGTGGTTGTGGAGATTCTGCCTCCTTTCATTATGCTACCGTATCCGTAAAATTTTGCAGTGGGATCAAGAACCTTGCTTGTTGGAGTTCCTTGCGCCATGCCTGTTATTTTGACCTTTCCGGAGGGGAAAAGTGTTCCGGTGGGAACCATTTTGACCTGTTGCGGCTGAGTAGAGTTTTTACTTGAAACAGAGTGCGACGTAGCAGAGCCTCGACTTGATCTCAGATTCCCACCCGCTGTCTTTTGGCTGCTAGACCCAGATTTTGCGGCTGAGGGAGTGATAGAATTAGAAGGCTTGCCGCCGGAGGGAATGCTGGATTTAGATTGTGCGGTGGAGGGAGTGTTAGTCTTTGAAGATTGCGCCACGGCGGAGGGAGCGGCGGACTTGGAAGATTGCGTGGCGGATGTACTGATAGACTTTTGTTGGACGCCGGCGAGATTGGTGGATGCAGATTGAGCGGCGGAGAGATTTGATCGACTAATATCTGGTTTTTTTGTAACCGATTCTGAGGAGCTAGAACTGCAACTACTAGTGGTAGTGGTGGTTGTAGCGGAGGTGAGTCCACTCGGCCGAGTTTGAAGCGGAGTAATCGGAGATCCATGATCGGAATTTACAGTATTTGGCTTATTATTTTCCGTATTCAATGATAAGCGAAGCTTATCGGATATGGTGTCAGATTCCTCCGGTACATGTTTATTGAGTTTCGACATAAGATTACAACAAAATAAACTTCTCCTATAGTTTCTCGATGGAAGAAAGCTTAAGAGCAACGACCGTCAATGAAGGAACAAGAAAGAAACGACGGAGAAGATAAAAGTAGGATCAAATAATCTGAACAATGCATCAAATAATTTGCATGTAAAAGAATGAATGTTGATAGTGAAGTTTTCAAGCCAGAGAAAGTTTCAGACAAGAATAGAAGAAAATGAAGGAGACGAAGTGAGTAAAAAAATAAAAAAATAAATATAATTTGTAGAAAAGACTATATGTGAATTTATTAAAGTTTATTTAGCTTAGAGTGATCTTCTTTCTCTCAATTGTTCTCTTTTATTGCGCCTTAATATTGTGGAAGTCATTAGAATTGATAATATTATCAAAAATAATTATTTTACCGTAAATTAAGTTGTAAGAGGAAAATGAGAAAATGAGGAAGTCAAATGAGTTTTGTTAGCTATTTTTAAAAATGTATTCCAGTCTTGACTGAATCATTCTCGTGCATTGCGCTTCGACTATGTCCACGCAACAACTCTACTTGTACTCTAATTTTATCATAATTATTATTGATAATATGAAGCTTCATAAAATTATATTTTTAGTTAGAAGAGTTTTTTTTCAGCATTACAAATATTACAGTATTTTTATGCTAGCAGTGAATCGAACTATGGAAATGTAAATCACAAGTCGGAGTCTATACTATCAAATTACAGATACTTGAATAATTAGAAGAGTTCAAAATTAAAATAAATTTAAAACTACCTACTAAATATATCATATAAATTGTTAATATATTACTATGAATATGGAACCAATATTAATTAAAAATTCATAAATCAAATAATAAGTTTTAATATTAATATAAATAATATATTATATAATACATAATTAAACAGTTTATAGTTTGATGACAAAAAAACAGTTTATATTTTATTATACATAAATCTTTTATTGATTTTATCTTGTTCTTCTTATTTTTATCTAGATTTTATCTTATTCTTCTAAGTTTCTATTTTATAAGTTTTAACACTTTTTAATGTTAAACAAATATTATGAATCGCCTATAAAAGATATTAATATCATACTCTATTTTAGGTGATTAATGATTTATAATTTAATAGAAACCTTAAAATTAAAATTTTTAATAATTTCTAAAATTTTAAGTGCAAAAATATTTTTAACTCAGACTATTTTTCACACAAATTATAGGAAAGTATTTTCTTGAATGTTGACAAAACTAGGGGCCCTTCATGAGTAGACAGACTCTGTCTGTTTCATTTTTTTATCTTCCTTTTATCAACTTCGAAGGAATGTCTTGTCCTCGAAAGAAATAATAAAATATGAATAACTAAATATAATATTAAATTATTACTGCTGACTTGGCTCGTTTTGGAGTCCTTTAACGTTTAAACACTTTTTTTTGTTACGCCTATTTTTTTTTAATAGAACGTGAAACACAATGGTTAGTTTGGTCACTTGGTATATTAATAGGTAACTGCAACATATATTCATCTTACCGCCTAAAATTAAGAATCTAACATATACCGCATAAAATTAAGAATCTAACTGCAACAATATATTTTATATGCAATTTTATCCATCATAAAACAGTCCATGTATGATTCGTAACTTTGTTATCATAAGTTAACTTTATTGAATTATCCACATATGTTATAGATAGGTAATTTGATTATTATTATTATTAGTCAGATTATTATCTTTGTTAAAGTCTAAATTTTTTTGGATTAGATTTATAATTTATATTTTGGTGTTTAGAGTTTATATTTAGGAGTTTAGGGTTTATATTTACGGGGTTAAGGTTTATATTCAGGGGTTTATGGTTATATTTTGAGGATTTAGGTTTATAATTTTGGGGTTTAAGATTTATATATTGAAATTTATAGTTTATAATTTGGGGTTTAAAGTTTTTATTTTAGGATCAGAGCCTGTCTTGAGCCCAAGCAGAGCAAGCATGCGCTTGCGGCCCATTTTTCATTTTAAATTTTTAGTTAAGAAAATGGCCCATTTTTTAAAAAATTATAAAATTTTGGCCTATTTGTTTGTTGTAGATTGCGGCCTTTACAATATTTTAAAATCTCAAGACCGGCCCTGTTTAGGATTTGATGTTTGTATTATGGGGTTTGGGGTTTATATTTTTTTAGGTTTATATTTGGGTTAGAGTTTATATTTGAGGTTATATTTCACATTTGAAGTTTATATTTTGCATTTGGGATTTATATTTTACATTTGGAGTTTATATTTTACTAATCACTATTCACTATTTTAAAAAATATAAGTTCATTTTTTTAAAAATTGACCATGTTAGATGTAAGAAAAATATATGTTTTTTTGGACAAAACTTGGGTTCACCCCCATGGTGAATTCTCAAATTCACCTCACTCTTTTA